>APFE031676011.1:0-10509 GCA_000404065.3 Pinus taeda | reverse complement strand
AACCACCTTCTCCTCTTTGACCACCTCCTCCTCTAACTCCATCTCCTCCTCCTCCACCACTTCCACCTCCACCTCCACCACCACCTCCTTCACAACCTCTTCCTCCTCCTCCTTATTCTCCTCCTACTCCATCTATACCTCCATCACTTCTACCTCTTCCTCCTCCTTCCCCTGTTCCACCACCTCCTACCACCTTCCTCCACCACCTCCTCCTCCTCCTCCAAGTACTCTGCCTCCACCTCCACCTCCTCCACCACCTTCGCCTCTGCCTCCACCTCCTCCACCACATCACCCTCTGCCTCCACCTCCTCCTCCTCCTCCCCCACCACCTTCATCTCCACCTCCTCCTCCACCACCTCAACCTCCACTCTCCTCCTCGACCACCTCCACCCACTGCTCCTCCTCCTCCTCCTCCACCTCTACCACCTCTACATCCTCCACTACCTCCCCCCCCACCTCCTCCTCCTTCTCCTCCTCCACCTCCACCTCCTCCACCACCTCAACCTCCTCCTCCACCTCAACCTCCTCCTCAACCACCTCCGCCTCCGCCTTCTCCCCCTCCTCCTCCAACACCTCCGCCTACTCCTTCACCACCTCCTCCACCAACAACATCACCTCCTCCTCTTCCTTATCCTCCTCCTCCTCTTCCTCCTCCTCCATAACCTCCTCCACCTCCTCCTCCACCACCACCTCCTCTTCCACCTCCTCCTCTTCCTTATCCTCCTCCTCCTCCACAACCTCCTCCACCTCCTCCTCCACTACCACCTCCTCTTCCACCTCCTCCTTAACTGCCTTCACCTTCACGTCCTCCTCCTCCTCCTTCACCACCACCACCACCACCTACTCCTCCTCCTACTCCACATCCACTACCGCCATAACCATCTCCACCTCCACTTCCACCTCCTAAAAAACGTAAGGAACAAATAAAATTGCATATCATTTCATTCTATTTATTTGTAATAATTATTGGTTCATTCTTTATTGTGATAATTCAAATATCAATATATACATGATAATATAACAAATCATGTGTATCAATAATTTCAATATAGATAAGTAATTATGAGAACAATAATTTAATTAATAAAATTTAATTTAGTTTTCTAGTTAAAGTCAAATATTATTTTCAGAATTTGACTAACAAAGTTATGATAAAAGTGATAAAAATTATGTGTCGCCACTTATGATTTTCAATATCAAAGTTGTAGGAGTGGTGAACATCAAAAATGAACACCCAATAATTGACGTGTAGTTTAACACACAACATTATTGTTTTTTTATTTGGAAAAAAAATGATAATAATAATTATGTTTCACATATTCATATTTCTACATGTCTATATTTAAAAGTATTAAAAAGACATTTTTATATTTAAATATACAATTTAGAATATTAAATTTATGTGTATTAAAAATTTCAAAAATATATGATCTGAGCCCAATTCCAATTCCTTGAAAACAGGTTGAATCTATTTTCAAATACAATTAAAAAAATGAGACATCAAAGTGTATAACCCACCCAAGAAACATTTCCAATCCGTCATTTGACAAACCGGGAAAGAGGTGAATGTTTGCATGAATGTCTGTGAAGTCAAGGTCGTAATTTAGTTTTTCGGATGATAATTTTGGGGCTATGGGTATCTATGATTGATGTCTAGGTAACCATATGACAAAAATTGAGTGCATAGGATTCTTCAGATATAGTAATTGACGACGAATATTGAGTGTTCCGACTTTTCAATGTGTGCATAAATGTATAATGGAATACTCAACCATTCAAATATGCAAACAAAATTATCCATAAACTGTGCAAAGAAAATTATCCATAAACTTTATCCATAGTCGGAAAAAAAATTATAAACCATATTTGGAAACAAGCCTCGAAAAAGAGGATGACTTCAAATGTCCAAACAAAATTATCCATGAGCAATATCCATAGTTGTAGAAAAAATTATAAATGAGACTTTAAAGCAAAAATCGAAGAAGAAGAGGCACGACTCAAGAATATTAAGATAATTCGAATTCACAAGAATGGCTACTTACCTACAACGTGATTGGAAGTAGAGTTATGAAGTTGTATGTGCGTTGAGCGTGGATCAAACACACAATATTCATATATTCCGTCTGACGCTCTCCCAAAAAAGATACATGACTTTCAAAGATATTCAATATGACGCTCTTTATATATTCCAATACAGACCGAACATAGGACCATCATATCTTATATCCAGTGTTACACTCTCCCAACAAAGATACAGAGGAAACAACATTGACGTTAGGAATAAAAACACTATCAACTAACAATAATGTATTGGGCCTAACGTCTTGCAGTTTCTTGGAAATGGAAAATATGTATTCTTTGAAAGATTACCATAGAAAATGATGTTAGTTCAACGAACACAGGAACATAAACAATGGACTCCAGAAAAACTCAACATAGAAGGAAACTCATCATAGGCAGAGGACACTTGATAGTCGACTAAATGCAATAGGAAAAAAAAACTTGAACATCGACTTGACTTTTCATTCACCCCATGTTACTATGATAACAATTATAGAAGAAAATGATGATCAAGATAAAACCCGATCCAAGCAGACTGATACTGACAAAGTTCCATCCAAGCATTCTAGGTTTGATGACAAATTAAGTTGGATAGTAACAATAGTCAGCTATAAAGAGAACAACATGAAATCGAGATTTGGCTGGAATGTTACAACTAGGAAATAGAACAACATAATATAAACATTCCAATAAGAATTAATGATCCACCTTTTGCAATCCAACAATTAGTACATGAGACGGTCAACCACACATTATATAAGACTATAATGATGGTAATTGCCATAGTTATAAGTTAATTATTAGGTTGATGGAAGATATTTAAACCCCATGGAATATGTTGGAACATTTATAGTAATATTGACATATTTCACCGCTAACATTTTCCACTAAGATTCTTTGTTTTTGTTGAAATATGCATGCAATTTTATTTATTTTTATAAATAACCACAATATAATTTGTAATAAAGTTATAATTTAGTTAATTTCTATTTTTTTAATCTATGAAATGTGATAGGAATAATAGGGTACCCATTTTGATGGTTATCATGGACTGAATATTATCTTCACTTCCATCCATTTGATTTATATGGATTCTCTAGTTTGTCTTAATTTAATGTTAATATTTTCTTTTAACTTAAATTGGAAATAAATTAAAATATAGATATTCCTATAATTATGCTCATAGTAAGAATAGATCTTCCATAGTTATAGTTTAATTATTAACTTGATTGTAGATATTTAAACCCCGTGGAATATGTTGGAATATTCATGGTAATATTGACATATCAATGATAAGATTTCTATCAAAATTAGGTATACTCTATTAATTAAATTATATCAAATTAGTTAATTCAATAAAACGGCATATCAACACTTCATATCGGGAATGTGGTATTTCTAAGCCATGGTAATGTAAGAAGAAATGCTTAGAATCAAAGGATTTCCATAACAATAGTGGGGTGAAACTACATGGATAAACATATTTCTATATATTATATGTTTTTATATATTATAAAACTCCAATAATAATAATAATAAATATATAGTTTAGTTAACTTTTATGAATTTTGTAATCTTTGTTAATCGAATAGGTATAATGGGTTTAGTGTTTTTATTCTTATAATAGATTGATGGCTATAGAATTTTTCCATCGATTTAATTGTATGGTCACAATAGTTATAACAAAACAAATAAATCACTTTATAGTCAAAATATTCTATATATAGTATATTTTAAATTAATTTTGAAATGATTTTTCTAATTAAATTGAAAATGGATAGAGATCATAACTACATTTTAAATAAATCTCAACCTTCTATTAATGACTAATATTAAAAATATTAATTATTGATTATTAAATCTCTAACATCAACCTATTGGTTTTTGATAATTAAATTAAAATTATAGAAATCCTATTATAAGGTATACACACTATCAACGTAACAAAATTAAGGAATCATAAATATGTTTTTTTCAAATTTATTTATATGTATTTCAGATTTGATAAATTATGTATCATTTTTTTTTTCGTCATAATAATTTATATTAATATAGATATAATATATATAGAATATATATATAATACTATATATATATATATATACAAGAGAAGAGAGAGAGAGAGAGAGAGGAAGAGAGAGAGAGAGAGAAAGATTTGTAATATGATTTTTTTTTTATTTTTTTATTTTTTTTATTTTTCTTCATTTTTGTCTAATCAATTCTAAGATAAATGAGCTTGTATTGAAATCTAAGGTGCTGTTGAGTTCAATGCAATGGCTTTCACTGACTTCCACTGATATTTAGAGTCCATGAGATATTTTTCTCTTAAAATTATGCAAATTTCGAATCCATTCCCATTTATTTCTTTAGGATTGGAATTTAAAGGATACAAACCAAAATATATTGAAATCATTATACACATATTAATGTTTGTATAACCTCATTATTCATGAAATTTACCCTTTGAATGAGTGTCAGATAGGAAAGACACCTTCCACATGATTTGGAAGAGAATGGTATTAAAATATAAAAATATATTTTTGATGATTATTGACCAATTAATAAATATATACTCAATGGGAAAGGTAATAATTTTCATTAAGAAGGAGATAATTGTTCAACAGTACACATTCTTTAGGATAGGTAACACCTACATCACCTCCTATTGCAACTCTTCTACTAAAAATGTCCATATTTTTATTATATGTCTGGAATGATAAATTTCTTAGTTCTCCTTGTGATCAAAAGAAGCCATGAAGGTGAAATAAACTTCGACATGCATAGAATAACTTTATTGAAATAAACGAAGCATCCATTGTTTCCTTCACTAAATTTTAATATAATTAAATTTATGCATCCTAAATTATCTTTCATCATTTCAAAGAAAAAATAACATGAAATGTACACACCCTTCACATTGATGATTTTCATTAGTACTATGTCATAAACGCTTGAAACATGCAAATGTTAAATGACCCACAACTTTATTCCTTGTTAGTTATTCCAAATATAATATTTTTATTCAAAAATGTTTCATGTTATTCTTCTCTTTTACTCACTTAATTATTTTATATATTTTCCACAACTACACCATGTTTTTTATTTCTTCTCGAAGGGTTCTATCTAGTAGCAAAAATTTCAAGGATGGAAATTTATTTTAAAGCTTGTAAACCTTGTCTAACATTAGTTCTCCCTAATATGCATAATGTAAAATTTTTAATGATATTTTCATAAAAATATTTAGAGTTCTAATGATTTTTAAGTTAAAATAATTTTAAAGTATAAACCTTGAGCAAATAAATAAAAAAAAAGTCAAAATTGACAAGTATTTTTTATTTTTTATTTTGAAAAACCATGGAATATTAACCCACTCTAAATATTATGCCCAAAAAATTTCTCTACTACTTCGAAAATTATCGGGCTTATTTACATTGGAACATTCTTTATTATACCAAGATCTCTACACTATCCGTAAATATTATCTCAATTTTTGCTCTACTTAGTCTTGCCCTTTCCTCTTCAAGGGAGATTTAATTCCCAAAGAATGAGAACTCAACAGAATTCTTTCGTTATATCTAACTACTTTAAGCATTAAATATGTTAATTAAGTACCCTACTAAATATATGTGGGATTTACCACTTCCTTACTTGTATGGGTCTATAAATATGCATAATCATTTCTAACTTCTTCTTTATCTCCTATTATTGTTGGGAAAAATTTCTTCTTGTTCACAGTCACTAGCAATCTAAGAAATATATTGTTCCTTGTTACCATTTGCTATCAAGGCCACTTTTTTCATGTAGAAAAGTTGGACATATATATTTTAATTTGTGTGGTCCTATGAATTTTCATTATGCTAATGAAAATAAATGTATGAAGAATTATGTTGATTCTTACATTGGAATGTGTTGGTTGTACTTATTGAAAAGTAAATCTCAAGCTTTCAAAAATTTTAAGGATTTTCATGTATGGATTGGATATGAGGCATAATCACATATTGGCCATGTTGATACTATTAATGGAAGATAACGTACTCTGATGAATATGAAAAATATCTTTGCAAGCATGGCATTCAACATTAGAGCATAGTTCCTTACAATTCTCAACAAAACTATGTAATTGGAAGAATGAACATTACTATATTGAATATAGTTTGCTCAATTAGGATTTTCAAAAGTAGAACATTGATGTTTTGGGATGATGTGATTCTATGTGAAATTTATGTGAAAATTTTATGTCGATCTCACACTCTTAAAGAAGACTCCTTGTAAAATCTGGTATGGATGAAATCCTTCAGCAAGCCATCACAAGGTCTTTGGTCCCCCTACATTCACTTATGTTTGTTATAGTATATACATTCTTTCATATTGGGTATATTATTGTAATTCTTTACTTATAACTTTTTCGTTGCGATGTATCATACTTTGGTCATGGTTCCCTCAAAGGATTTCAGCATAATATCTATTTTTCTCAATGATTTCAAAATGAACTACCCTTCACACATGGATTTCCTTCCAATATTATACAAGATTTCAATAATTTTAACTCTATAATTAAACTGTAACTCGATTCTCATCTAGATATAATTTTTCTTTGTACAAGCATATATGGACAATACTAATGTTATTCCATTTACAACAAAGTATCAGATTGAAGGATGCCATCTATATTACTAAGGTTAGACTCTACTTATCTCAAAACCCTCTATAATGTTCCTTGCCTAATTAATTTAGAGTGATTCCAATCCAAACAAAGAATTCCTTTCTTGTGTGTGTAGGTTAGTCTACGACTAACTTAGGTTATCTTGTGACATTGTTTAGGGGTAAAAATTTATGCAAGATTTTTCGTCTACTCTTTTGCCTTCAAGTACTTATCCAACACTTCCTCTTTACAGGGTTTCAATGTTGGTTCTGATTTTCACTTGATGTTCGCTGGAAGGAAATTTGATGTTTTTCAAGTGTAAAGAAAATCAAAAACTACCTAGGGCTTTTTTCCGAAAAGACCTGCCACTCAAAACAATGCATATATATCGATTTCAATTCAAGCGATTTACCCTCTCTTTATTAGTGAGAATATTTAATTATGAGAAAATAATTTTGGTTTTCTTATAGCCCCAACAATGTAAGTATTTCTCTTTATTCATAAGAACAATTTATACAATATATTTACTTGTTACTATGTGTAATGAAGTCATTCCATCAAAATTTTGCAATATTATAATATTTGTTCTATTTACATTCTATGAGGACACCTTAGATATTCGTGTGAGCTCTACATATTTTTTTTTCCATAATGATTGTAAATAAGTTACTATTAATATCATTTTCTTTGAAGAAGAGAATATGAAAATTAGGCAAGAGGTGTTTTGAACACTTTTCATGGGAGTTTGTGAAGCTTGTCCTTTAGGAACTAGTAATAATTTATCCAAGGCTACTTGTTCCATGGCCAATTGATATGATTCCAGTCATTTGATCTATAGCAAGCTAAACTAGATATACATTTATTTTTCTACAAGTTAAACTATGTGTAAACTTATTTTTCCTAACTCCAATAGTTCTTTTCTGTAGTAGCTTACAACAGACTATATGTCTATATGTTTACAGGTGAATAAGGGTTACTATGTATGTTTATATATTTATCCATCGAAACAAGATTCTTGAATTTACTATATAATACCCTTTTTCATCTCTGCACACATTCAAGTGTTTTCTTTTTTTTGCATGTTTATATATGTATCCATCCAAACAAGCTTATTTAATTTATTATATAATCTTCTTTTGCATCTTTGCACACATTCAAGTGTATTCTTTTTTAGAATATAATTATCTAAGATTTTCTTGTTGGAAATAAGTTAAAGTCTATTTCATTCCTCTAACCAAGAACTATGTTTCCAATTAGTTCCACCAAATCTCTATCTCCTACTTCCCAGGAGAACAAACAATATTCATTTCCCAATATACATTTCCTTGACCCTTAGCATCATCTTTCTACTTTTCGGGTATGAGTACAATGGTTCTTTCCTAATGTACCCTTATCTTTTATACAACCCATTTTATCTCCAACAATCCGTTTAAGTGAGTTTCGCCCATGAATTTTATATTTTTAGTCCTGTGTTTTCTTCTTCTTGGGCAGAACTCATTCCATGTGAATTAGAAGTATAATATGACATGTAATACTTTAATAATTGTTCAAGAATAATAACACAAAAAGACAAATTTTCTTTTATATTAATAAAAATAAATATTTACACTATCATATGTTACATTTCTTACCGACTTTTACTTGTTAGGGGAAATTGAATATTCAATTAAAAAGGTCATAATATAAATTTACAAAGGGTTATTACAATTCACTTTTGTAATTAGAGGAAACATAAGCACCTTGAAAATGACATGATTGGCATGTTTAAAAAAGAAATTCGTATATCTCTTGAATGAATTGTGTGTTTCCTTTGAAAATTAATTTATTAAATTAAACACAAATATAAATCAAAGTATAAAAAGTCAACTCCAGATTTGTATTTTTGAAATATATCTTGATTAAAATATTTGTAAGCAAATTAAATTGAACATAAGTGACTTAAAATAAAATATTTAACTTTTTCCTGGTTTTCTTCAAATATTATGATATTATGTATGCGTAAAATCATGACAGAAAAAGGCAAAAAAGAACACAACAAATAAAACCAAACTAAAAAATAAATAACACATTTTAAAATTCTATCATTATAAAGCATCAATTTCTAGCAAATTAATTTCTAAAGTACATAATTTCTTGCAAATTATGATAAATGTTTTGTGTTATATTTTTTGAAATCTATTGAGTAGTTGTGCTTGCAAAAAGTTTATCATCATAATCATTTTTGATATTATAGTTATTTTTATTATTGAAACATATGTTAATTAATAGATGTTATGATAATTTGTAGAAATAAATGGGATGTTATTAAATGGAATATCAATTCGCACCTAAATTTGCACTTAAAATAAGTTAATGCCCAAATTCAACTCTTTTAAAGTGTATTTTTATATACTATCTTTATGTATGGGTAAAATCATTATATATTCACAAACACAAAATAAACTATAATCACAAACATTTGAAATTCTATCATGAAACATAAATTTGTAATTAATTATAAGAATATATTAATTAAAAATAATTGTTATTTTGAAATACACACATTGAATAGTGGTTGTTACAAAAAAAAGATATATTTTCAGTCATGATGTCATGGTCATTTACCAAAATAAGTGATCTTTTATTAAATTGAGCATAGATAAGCTATTCAAGCATTCAATATTTGAAGTGTAATTCTTGCATTGGATACTATGCATGCTTAAAATCATCATATAAGTTATTTCTATTAAGTGATTGTAATAATTTTTTTTTTTTGTTCAAGAATTTATAGACATACAAATACAAAAAAAATCCAATACATTACATAAAATAAAAACACAAACACCTTAAATTCTACCATCACAAAACATGGATTTGTAACTAATTATCAATATATATTGACTAAAAATACTTCCCAAAGATGCATTGAATAGTGATACTTAAAAAATCCATAGCCATTCATGATGTTATGGACATTTACAAAAATAAATTAAATTTTGTTGAACTAAATGCTAATCTGAACATATATAGTTTAGTACACATTCAATTAATTGGGACTGTAATTCTTGCATATTATATTTTATGTGTGTAAAATCATTGTAGAGGTGATTTGAGGTGATTTGTATCAAATAAATAGACAGTTTGGGAAATGACCTTCCATACGGGATATTCTAATGAAAGCGTTTCTTGTATTCTAAAATTATACAGAAACAAGAGCATAAACAAACAAACACATAGATTTCATAAAATAAAAACACAAACATTTAAAATTCTATCATCACAAAACATCAACATGTAACTAATTATAAAAATCATATTAATTAAAAGCACTTATAAAGAGTATTGTGCATTGAATAGTGACACTTACAAAAATTTAAATTCATGCATGATGTTGAAATAACATTTTATTAAATGAAACAACAATTTAAAGATTAGTAAGTTAATATACAAATTCTACTCATTCTAAAATGAATTTTTGTATATGATATTACATGCGTGTAAAAATATTATACGCGGACAAACAACCATACACAAACAAAAGCGCAACAAACAAATACATAGCATAAAATAAAACCACATACATTTAAAATTATATCATCGGAAAAACATCAATCTATAAATTAATTTTTAAATTTTATGTTTATTTTGTTTGATATATTTTTTATTTTACATTGAATGATTGTGGTTAAAAAAATATTCATGCTCATAGTCATGTGTGATGTTGTGATTATTTGTATTGTTAAAAAGTAAATATTTATTAAAAACAATCATGAAAACTTGTGATTTTCAAACATACAAAAGCTCGTGATGATTCTTACAAGGAAAAT
>APFE031675994.1:0-31418 GCA_000404065.3 Pinus taeda | reverse complement strand
AGTGTCCTTTTAGTGCCATGAAATAGTCAGTGGAGAGCACACTCTCTAGCAACCCACCCACATAAAGTGGGTAAATGTGTTAGGGGCCCACTGGAAGCAATGACATGAAGAGACTCATCCCCTATAATTATTTCCATACGAAGTAGAGATTACAAGTAAGCCTTTAGAAAGTGACCCCATGGGATTTTTGGGATTTGAATGACCCTAACAAAAAATACATTGTTCAACAAGTGCAATTCCATTCAGTGAAAATTGGGGGCAAACCTGCAAAAGCTTTCAACCTAAGGAAGCTACTAAGAATATTTCTACCTAAAAGCCACCCTGAATATTCAAGCAAGAAACCCTCTAGTGTGCCCCCTTAGTGCGAACCCTAGTAGCAGCAATTGAATCTCTTAGATATTTACTAAGCTATAAGGTGAATTTGGGTGCAATTCAAGGCATGGACTGCACAAGTCATTCGACCTTACTTTGATTTAAAGAGTTTATAATTGAGTAGAGTGGCCCTTCACATTTATGTGGTGTTGTTATGAATCATTTACCAACCTTTACATTTGCTCTTTTTTTGCTTCATGGGTTATATACGTTTATAAATCTTCTTGGAGACGACTCAAGGGTTTGGCACATCCTTTATGATCAAGTAGAGTGGCCCTTCACTCTAAGAATTATTCTTGCTCTAGGGTCTGACTTGTCAATAGCATTGAAGCACTACTCCATGTCTTATCATGTCTTCCTGTTAAGATATGTTCTTCAAACTAGGTTGGAATTTTCTAATATATCTCAATAAGGTGCCCCTTGCCCCCAATGTTGGTGGTTAAAGCTCTTAGCTAAGGTGAATTTGGGTGTCATTCAAGGAATCCTCTTCCCAAAATAGAGGCTAGGTAGTTAGTCAAAGGCCACACTAATGGTGTCACTTTACTAACAATCTCAAGAGGCTAGGTAATGGTCAAAGGCAATAATGGCGATGTCGTTATATTGACAATCTCAAAGGACCAAATTTCTAAGGCTCATACCATGGAGAGTCTAAAGACCTATGTAGTCATAAGATGGAGAATTCAGTGGGATAAAACATAGCCAATGGCCTTTGTTGGCCTAGTTAGCATCTTTGTTGCACTTTACTAGTGTAGGTTTACAAAAAATTCTTCCTTTGCACTAGCATGTAGTTGCATTAATTCACTATGAATCAACAAAAAAAATCATGCATTTGTTCACACCACTTATAGTTGAACTTCCATTTTGTGAATTAATGCAACAACATAAATTCACTACCATTATCCATTTCTATTTATTGTCCCCCTACTAGTTTGTTACTATTATATGCTCATGATCTTTGATGCAATCAATTGTGCTTGCCCTAATTACACAATTCACCAACTTGCTATCTCCATCTCAATTACTCACGCCCACCACCACGCCGCCCCAACTTACTTTACTTTCCCCACCTCCTACTTACTTGTCCATACATGAAATTAGTTGTCACCCTACTAATTGTTGATAAAGGGATCTTCTTTTCATGGATATGGGATCCCATGAGATCTTTCATTGAAAATGTGAGCCATAATAATAAGAACATAGTTATAGCATATACCCAATCATCGCCACTCAGCAACGTAACTAACATACCACATGTTATCAACTCATAGCCATATTGTGATCAATAGATATATAAATGGCACACAATGCATGTTATCAAAGCATGTCATCATATGCATTATATCAACATCATTTCATGATCAAAACAGAACAATTATCACAAGCTAATAAAGAATATAACTTGTACATATTTATAAACCAACCACAATGGGTCATGCATGTGTTATTCCAATGATATGGCAGAGAAAGAAATCATCACAACATCATGTCCATAAATTCAAAAATAATACTAAATCATCACATACTACTAATTCCATACCAAAGCAGAGATTACAAGTAATCTTCAAAAAGTGACCTCATGGGATTTCTAGGGTTTGAATGGCCCTAACAAAAAAATACATTGCAAGAAGAACTCAAAGAGTGCAACTCCACTCTGTGAAAATTGGGGACCAACCTACAAAAGCTTTCAAGGTTCTGCTTCCTAAGGGAAGCCAATGAGAATATTTCTACCTAAAAGCCACCCTCAATCTTCAAGCAAGAAACCCTCTAGTATGCCCCTTAGTGTCAATCCTCGTGGTAGCAGTTGAAGCTCTTAGGTATTTATTAAGCTACAAGGTGAATTTGGGTGCAATTCAAGGCATGGAGTGCACAAGAAATTTGACCTTACCTTGATTTATAAATTTTATGATCGAGTAGAATATCCCTTTACATTTATGTGGTATTGTTATGAATCATTTATTGGCCTTTACGTTTGTTCTTTGTTTGCTTCATGACTTATACGTCTATAAATCTTCTTGGCACATTGTTTATGATCTTCAAGCAAGAAACTCTCTAGTGTGCCCCTCAGTGCCAATCCTCGTGGTAACGGTTGACACTCTTAGATATTTATTAAGCTACAAGGTGAATTTTGGTACAATTCAAGGCATAGATTGCACAAGTCATTCGACCTCACCTTGATTTAGAAAGTCCATGATGGAGTAGAATAGCCCTTCACATATATGTGGTGTTGTTATGTATCATTTATTGGCCTTTACATTTTTTCCTTTTTTGCTCATGACTTATAGTCTATAAATCTTCTTGGCACATTTTTTATGATCAAGTAGAGTGGCCCTTCCCTCTAGGAATTCTTCCTGCTCTAAGGTTCGGCTTATTAATAGCATTGAAGCATTACTTCATGCCTTATCAAGTGTGTCTTACCATTAAGATATGATCTTCAAAGTAGGTTGGAAATTTCAAATATATTTGACAAAGGTTTCCCCCAACGTTAGTGGTTAAATCTCTTACCTATCTACTTAGCTCTAAGGTGAATTTGGATGTTATTTGAGGAATCCTCTTCCTAAATTAATGGCTAGTTGATTGGTTAAAGGCCATATTGATGGTGTTGCTTTATTGACAATCTCAAGAGGTTAAGTAATTGGTTAGAGGTCATATTGACAGTTATGCTATATTAATAATCTTAGAGGACCAAATTTCTAAGGCTTGTACCATGGAGTGTCTAGAGACCTTCTATGTAGCCTCAGTATAGAGAATTCAAAGGGATAAAACATAGCCAATGGCCTTTGTTTACCTAATTAGCCTCTGTGTTGCACTTTACTAATATATCTTGACAAGAACCAACAAAAAAATAAAGTGTATGTTCACACCACTTATAGTTTAACTCCCATTTTGTAAATTAATGCAACAAAATGGTGGTTCACTACCATTATTCATTTCTATTTATTGTGCCCCCTCTTGGTTTACTATTTCACCAGTGGTCCCCCTGCTCGTATTTACTATTATAAATGCTCATGATCTTTGATGTAATCAATGATACTCGCCCTAATCACATAATTCACCAACTTACTATCTCCATCTCAATTACTCACACCCACCACCACCCTACCCTAAGTTACTTCACTTGCCCCCCTCCTAGTTGCTTGTCCATAAATGTACTTAGTTGTCACCCTACTAATTAGTTAACTTCCTATATTCTCAAATATGTTTAATGAGAAATTGTTGAGTTGCCCCCAAGGGAGAAGATTTTGTTGATAAAGGGATCTTCTTTTCATGGATATGGGATCCCATGAGATCTTTTATTGACAATGTGAGGAACAATAGCAAAATATTATTTATAACATGTATCCAATCATCACCACTCAACAATTATAATGTAACTAGCATATACCACATGTTATCAACCCATCGCCATCTTGTGGTCGATATATAAATCACACATTATTTCAACATGTCATCACGGGTATTATATCAACATTATTTCATGATCAAAACAAAACAATTATCACAAGCTAATAAAGAATATAACTTGTACATAACTATATACCAGCCACAATGGGTCATGCATGTGTTATTCACGATGATATGGCAAAGAAACAAATCATCACAACATCCGGTCCATAAATTCAAAAATAATATGAAATCATCACATCATAGTAATGACACATAACATGACCATTGATAATGAATATATGTAAAGCAACAAGTTTAATCTTATAGCATAAAACAAATAATAATGTGAAGTCTTAAGCTATGAGAATGGAAATAGCAAATACTCAGCTTGGTATCAAAGAATCATCTTCAAAGGGTGCATTTTCAAGATTTTGGTCTCCCGGGTTCATATTTTGTTTCCAAATTGAATAGGGATTCACGTGAGGTTAGCAAGCACTAATCCAAACTACAAAGAGATTGTACAAGGTGGCATAGTACTTTCTCCACTGACCTACAATTTCAAGCATTAAGAGTTGTGGGAGTGAAAGGAAGAGTAACACTTTCAATCAAAAGGGGAAGGCTCTTGGCAAAGGAATTAGAGAAAGAGAAGCTATAGATATAGAAAACGAATTGGAATTGATAGATTAAATCATGAAGATAACACTTACGACGCAAGAATCAAAAGATTGGAGAATTGTGTAGAAAATTTGCTTAGAATGAAAATTAAATTGATGAAGTCAATAGAAGAATTAGTGATGATTTTAAAAAAAGTGAAGCCAATGTTCCTAAGTATTAAAGAAAGTGAACCTCAAATATGTAAGTATTAAAAATGAGCATGGATAAATAAAATCAGGGAAGTATGTGAAAGGACTTAATCACAAGCAAAAGCAAATCAATCTTGAAAAAGAAATAGAAATCTGCTAGCAAAGAGCAAGAGAAATCTCCCAGTGAACAAAAATCAGCCTTACAAGTGCAAAAAGAAAGAGGAAAAGTCTTCCTACGGAAGATTAAGATTAGAGGTTATCAACTCTTATGGATCCCATTTCCAAATCATTGATGCAACAACTTGGCTTGGAAACTCATGCATATCTTCAGATACGTTTATCATATGAAAGTGAAATAAATATAAGTTCAGATTTGCTACTATTTCTGAGTATATCAATAAAATCAAATGTGATGTGCCATTAGTCATAATTCTGTTTTATGATGTGCCCAAGAAAACAAGCTATATAGAACGGGGGGAGAGGAGCGGGTGGCCATTGGGGATCAAGATAAGCAATTTCAAAAACTAATTACAATCACAAATTTTGGAAGGCAACAAAAAAACATGTGCATGCTTCTCAAGCATGTAGAGACTCGAAACATCATTGTAAGAATTGTAGCATTGATGGATATAAAAAGATGACATGTTGGAAGCTCCATCCTTGTACCCATCTAAAAAATAAAAACAAACAAGAAATCTTAAGCAATTTAGAGTGGACCTAAAACCAACCCCAAAATACAAAATAAATAAATAAGCAATTGCAAGCATGAAAAATCAGTGATGTATGAGCAAGAAAAACTATGAACAAGACAAAAAAAGTGTTGAAAAGGAAAAATAAATCAGCTAGTAATGACCAAGATAAATCTACAATCACCAATTGATAAAGTCAAAAAGTAAGGGAAATCATCGATTCTTCTTACTGAAGGCATCGCTTCTTGTTGATCACAATTTTGAGAAAAAAATGATTTCCGAATCATTGGTGCAACAACTTGGCTTGGAGACTCATGCCTATCCTTGAGCACACACCTTGGGTGAGTTGGTTGATCAAAGACACCAATATGCAAGTGACAAAGAAATGTGAGTTCAGATTTTCTATTATTTGCAGGTATACTGATGAAAACAAATGTGATGTTGTGCCATTAGTCATAATTCTTCTCCAAGGAATTTAGATGATACTTCCATGAAAATGTATATGGAGGTGACAAATAAGCAAAACATATGAAGCAATTTTGAAAAAAAAAATAGAAGGCAAGAAAATGCATTTGTGACATCTCATGCATGTAGAGACCCAAAACATCATTACAAGCACTACATCATCAACAAACTCAGAAAGGAAAAAATAAAAACAAAGCTGTGAAGCCAGGAATGACTACTCAAGTTGAAGGTGAAGAAATCGAATGCAATTTAGAGGTGTAAAATTGGCATGCCCAGCCCCAAAATCAAAGCTTAACATGCAAAA
This sequence comes from Pinus taeda, assembly GCA_000404065.3. Taxonomy (NCBI): domain Eukaryota; kingdom Viridiplantae; phylum Streptophyta; class Pinopsida; order Pinales; family Pinaceae; genus Pinus; species Pinus taeda. The sequence goes on along the minus strand of APFE031675994.1, from coordinate 25,401 downwards.
TAACGGTTGCAAGTATTAAAAATCAGTCATGTACGTGCAAGAGGATCTATCCTTGAAAGAGAAAAATAAATCATCTAGCAATGAGCAAAAGAAATTTGCCCAATGGTGAACAAAAATCAGCCTTATAGATGGAAAAAGAAGGGAAAGAAAAAATTGAAGAGGAAAGAGAGACTTTTCCTGCCAAAGATTCAGATCACAAATAAGGTGTCGACTCTTTGAACCCATTTCTAAGATAATTTGATTTCCAAATCATTGGTGCAACAACTTGGCTTGGAATCGCATGCCCATTCTCAAACATATCCATTGGATTCGAAATCAAAGACATCAATATGCAAGTGACAAAGAAATGCATGTTCATATTCGCTATTACTTAAGTATATTGATGAAATTGAATGTCCGGTTGTGTCATTAGGAGCCAATCAAGCCAAAAAGTTGGTAACTGCGAGTAAAAAGTTCTTTTAATGGTGTTGACATCCAAACAAGGAGGAAGCATCAAAGGAAAATTGTTGAAAAGACATGAGCATAGATCAAGATGTTTCAAGGTATGTTAGTGCAACCACACTTTGTGATATAAGCAAACCAACAACCTCCCTATTGGGATTGTATACAACGTTACACCTTCCTTCTAGAACACAAAACACATTTCCATGGATTTCTCGGGAAATTTGCCAAGGACAAAGAGTGAAAATGACTATTTTATAGTGGCAATGGATAGATTCAGTAAGTGATTGCTCTTACTCATTGTAAGAAGAGCATCAAAGCCCAAAAGACAACTAAAACATTCCTTGAGAAGGTATGGATTCAAATCCACTCAGTGAATACCCAAGTAAATGGATACACCATACTTATTCATTTATTGAGGGGATATAATCACAAGCATCCCAAAACATGGGATGAAAGCTTACATTCAACGTGGATACAGTAGGGTAGTTCAATCATCTACTCACATGAGACCATTTGAAGTTTGTTGTCAATTCCTTACACAATCACCAATTGACATGGCAAGACAAGCAAATTAACATTACAAATATACGAAATTATCTCTCACAATGAAAATGATATATTGGACAACACTTTTCAGTTAAAAGAAATTCAAAAATATAAATTTAACGTAGAAATCACAAAGACGAAATTCATAAACCGAATAAATACAAGTAAATTTACTATATTCAAAAATTGGAAAAATACAATATTAATTACTACGCTCAGTATTGATATTCTTGCATAATGAAGATAAAGATTATCGTGAATTGGGTGATCATTGAGACCATAATTAGAGAGAGAAGAGTTATTAGCTCTTCATTGTTTTGTTTAAATATAAACTTCTCGAGCTAATATGGCCTCCACTAAAAAATACATCGCCATTTTGTCAATCTAGATAATGGAGAATCAAGGCTCCTCAAAATTTTGTTCCAAGAATGTAATTCATTTAAGAGTGCGCTCCATTTTGAATTACTTCAATGGAAGGGTGGGTGCTTGCTATATCGCTGATTCAACACTAGATTTGTGTGGGGGCTTTGCATCCATCCTCACTCTAACCAAAGATTTCTTCCTATCTTAGTTCAAGGACTCAATACTCAACCCATATGCATGAAATTGCATGAAATCGTGTTTGAGGCCTGCGAACTATTGATTTTTCAATTGAAAAAATTGCCCACCTACCTTGCCTAGTATAGGTGGATTTCCCATGCCTTTTGATGAAGTTATGGCTTGCCCTAGAACAGATAGCATCCCCTCTAATGGAAGTTATCTAGCATTAGCCTTAGTGATTTTCCCACCCTCTGCCTCAATATGAGGCAATGTTAGCAAAACCAGACAGTTCACCAAACAAGTAGACCCCCCAATCAGTCAAAATTGGACCTGAACCAATAAAAAAACCAAACCAAAATCCAGTTGGCCATAGAATATATAAAATATTCAAAATTTAAAGAAAAATGTATATATTCATGTGCATCCATATGAATCCAAACCATTTATGCACAAATACGAAAAAGTTCTCAATTATATAAGGGTACATATAACCAAAAAATATCGAGTGCAATCCATCTCTTAGCCAAAAAGGATGACCTCTAGCATAAAAAAAGACATGCTACAACAAATATCAACATATCATCAAAATCATTGCATTAAGATAAGAGAGACAAAGCTTAAAATGTCAAGTCAAGATGATTATTAAATGAGCCTAAAACATTAAAAATAGGGAATGTGGACATTCACTAATCAATAATAGTGGGATGTTAAAACTAAAATTGTAACCATTATCTAACATAGTCTTCTTTCACACATGTCATCGTTTATCCCAACATCTATTTTTACTATCGAATCATGCATCATCATAGATGTGACCATTTATGACATAGGTCAACCAAGAGGCGGCTTTGCCTTCCCAAATCTCTTCCACCCCAAAGCTCCTCGGCAATGACAATAGATGTAGCTCATACAAGTATTTCCAAGAGGGTATCTACTTATGCAAATCTTCATTAAATGTATCCTATGCTTTTTCTAAATGTTCACTTTATTAATTAACAAAACGAACATTTTTTAATTAAAGTGACTTTTAATTAATAATGTGACTAAAGTAGGTCACTTAATGATTTAACTAAAAGAGACTCATTGATTTCAAAATTAGATCTTAAACATTGAAGATTAGGTTTTTGGCTTATGTCAAAGTCATAAGAAAAAAGTTATAAAAGAAAGAGGGGGCAAACGACAAAGAAGCACAGAGAGCATTCATTTCACAAGTCACATGAGTGAAGAAAAAAATTGGAGGTCTGATTTTCAGCGATTAGCAAGGAGTTTTAGCAGTAGTTCAGCAAAAAGAAGACGTCCAATCAGTAGCAAGGAGAATATCAGTCGTACAACCCAGCAAAGGAGGACATATAGTCATTTATAGGGATTCATAAAGTCATTTGTAGGGATTGAAGAGTAGGCCGAACAAATTGCAGCACAGACCATGCATTTCGTGTAGATATGCCTTGATTTCTGTGCAAACTGAAATTTTTCTAGGCTTATTATTTGTTTGTTAATTTCTCAAAGCCATTTTCCTTGTAAGAGAGCTCTTGTAAAACTTTAAAGATATTTTGAATGATGGACTGGTCTAGAAGAGCAGAAATAATTGTGCATAATGTGATTTCTTTTCTTGTTTTCAATGATGAATTGATCTAGAAGAGCAAAAATAATTGCGCATTGTGTGTGATTGCGTTTCTCGTTTTCCGCTAAATGCAAGAGTTAATAATTCCATCTAGACCTGATCTATTTTTTTAGATAGTTGGTTTTAGGATAATTTAGCATGGTGTTAGTGTTGATTTGGGCTAGCATCGGATGTGCTCTAGCCATGAAAATTGGTGGAGAGGCTAAGGCACATGAAATCTTCAATACCCAGAAAGGGTTTGCGCAGATTCTAAACAGTTTGGGAGATATTAAAATAATTAATATTTTTAATGGGGCCCCTAAATCTAAACCAAGGGAAAATAAAATATTAATGTGAATTAATATAAAATTGTGTTAGAATGTTCCAAAAGTCATGGATCAAGACAGATCTAATCTTAGTCGTTGATTGGGGACTTAATCTCGGTCGTTGATTTGTCAACGAGAAAAGTATAAGAGAAGGCTTGAGGGTCACTTGAGAACACACCAAGAGATCAAGATTTCGACTTTCTAGGGTTGGGTTTGCTGACAAAGTTGAGAGAATGACTTGTGGAGTTGTCGCGAGGGGCAGTGAATACAGAAGCAGAGAGAGCCGGGAGGATCAGCGCAGCAGCCAGCAAAGTTGGCTGCAGAGAGCGAAAGTTGAAACTGTCGGGAAAGCTGACGCAAAGGGCAGAAGCCGAAATTGCCGAGAAAGCTGACGCAGAGGGCAGAAGTCGGAACTGCCAGGAACAGCCAAAACTGTTGGAACTGTCGGAATTGCTGGGAAAGCTAACCCAGAGGGAAAACGCTGGAACTGTCGAGAACAACTAGAACTGCCGGAACTGCCAGGAAAGCTGACGCAAAAGGTAAAAGACGCTGACATAGTCCCTAGAGGCTGACGCTGGGGTTTTTCGTGGGGCAGATTAGAGCTAAGGAGCTACCAGAGTGTTTATCTGGGGTTTCAGCCAGAGCATCTGTCTCCGAAGGAGAGGTACTACTGTCGAGATTTTTCTCTATTGGGTGAGTCGTATTTGGCACCCAAATTGTATTCTGAAAATGCTTAATAAATCAAACCCTCAAATAGCTGCACTGGTTTTCCCGCATTAGATTTTTCTGGGGACATTAGTCCAAAAATAACAATGTCATTTGTGTGCTTGTTTCTGTTCCCTTCAGTTGATGATCTGTAATGTGTTGAGCATGTACTTGTGTTTATTTTCAGTATTTACATGGTAAATAACTTGTTAATTAATCAGAACAAGTAGGAAGGAATAAATCAGAAAGTATATGGAGGGTTTCTAACTATTAGACTTAGAAACTCCAACATGGCATCAAAGGGTGGTTACAAATCACATGAGAACAGAGCAGAGCCGAGCAGAGCAGCAACAGCAGAAAACAATTGTCCCAAGTGACAGAAGTTGTTCCTAGCAAAGAAGCAGCAAGGAAGGGGTGACGCAGTGCCTGCGTCATCAAGTTCGAGCCAAGAAGAGGCAGCGCAGAGGCTAAGGGAGGCAAAGACAGGCTCACGCAGAGGCTAGGAGGGCTAACGCAGTTGGCTGAGGAAGTTGATTTGCCGATGTCGGGATTGTGCAGAGCCTAGGAGCTCTAACCTTCAGGTTGTTGGGGTTTAGGAGGCAATGGGTAAGTTACAAAGTGGAGCTAGTGGGGTACTATAGTCAGAACAATACCTTATAGGGCAAGGCCAAGGTAAAGAGAGTTGTTGCCGAGGCGGATTTCTAGCCAAGGAATCCAGATCAGTGTTATTGTTGCACATACGATCAGAGAGGGGCAACTTGACGTTGGCAGAAGGATTTCCAGGTGGGAAATCGGGACTCAGAGGGAGTCCAAAAGAGAACTTCCAAACGAGAAGTAGAGAGACTCAGCAGGATTCGAACCGAGAACTTCCAGACGAGAAGTGAAGAGACTCAGCAGGAGTCCAACCGAGAACTTCCAAAAGGGAAGTAGAGCGACTCAACAGGAGTCCAACCGAAAACTTCCAGACGAGAAGTGGAGAGACTCAGCAGGAGTCGAACCAAGAACTTCCAGACGGGAAGTAGAGAGACTCAGCAGGAGTCAAACCGAGAACTTCCAAATGAGAAGTAGAGAGACTCAGCAGGAGTCAAACCGAGAACTTCCAGACGGGAAGTAGAGAGACTCGGAGGAGTCAACAAGAAGAGCAGAGAAATGGCCATGAATGTGCTGAGGGATCAGGACAAGTTGGAAGGCCAGGATCCTTTATGTTCTGTGTGCCATGAGTGCACACACACCACTTGAGCAGAACTGGGGAAACATCGAGCTGTAGTCAGACGGACTACAGGCGATGAGGGGCAGGATCCTCGAGGTACCCAGCCTCTTGGATTAGACCTTGCTATGAGAGCCCCGAAGAGGAGTAGCAATACTGGCGATGTCAGTATAGATGGATGCGGATGGAGCAACAGAGGGAGCTATAGTGCAGGATTCTCAGGGCAACGCGAGGCTAGCACGTTGCAACAGTGTGAGAGGCACGGGAGTGTTGCACTAGTGCAGGATGGCACAGAGAGGTGTGCAACGATGCGAGATGCATGGAGTTGTTGCAGCAGCGCAGAGATCAGAGGGGGCACTTGTCAGTGACAGAGGGATCTTCAGCGTCAGGAGTGTTTCTAGCCTAACAGAGATGTCAAAGTTGCGAGATCAGTTACTTACTTCTCAGTAACTGAGTTGCAGTGTAGCAGTTAGCCTAGTGGTAGTGCTATGGGCAGCACGATGCAGCATGATGAGAGGGGTTGCAGTGCAGATGTAGCAGTGGCAATGGCAGGGCCATGGGTAACAGCACGGATACAGAGGGAGTTGCAGTACGGATGGAGTAGTGACAGTGGCAGGGCCATGGGTAGCAGTATAGGATGCAGCACTGCAAAGGATGTTGGGTAGCAGGCCTAGCATCAACACAGGGACCGATGTCGGATGATCGGAGTGATGCTCAGTGAGGAATATTACTAGAGCATAATCCTCACTAAGAGGGAGTGTTGATTTGGGGTAGCATCGAATGTGCTCTAACCACGAAAATTAGTGGAGAGGTTAAAGCGCATGATATCTCCAATACCCAGAAAGGGTTTGGACAAATTCTAAACAGTTTGGGAGATATTAAAATAATTAATATTTTTAATGGAGTCCCTAAGTCTAACCTTAGGGAAAATAAAATATTAATGTGAATTAATATAAAACTGTGTTAGAATGGACCAAAAGTCATGGATCAAGCCAGATCTAACCTTAGCCGTTAATTAGGGACTTAATATCAGTCGTTGATTTGTCAACGAGAAAAGTATAAGAGGAGACTTGAGGGTCACTTGGAGAACACACCAAGAGATCAAGATTTTGATTGTCTGGGGTTGGGTTTGTTGAGAAAATTGAGAGAGCGATCTGGAGTTGCAGCTGAGGGGCAGTGAATACAGAAGCAGAGAGGCAGAGATAGTGCCGAGAGGGTCAGTGAAGCAACCGGGAAAGTTGACGCAGAGGACAGAAGCTGGAACTATCGAGAACAGTTGGAACTGTCGGAAACTATCGGAACTGCCGGGAAAGATGATGCAAAGGGCAGAAGCCGAAACTATCGGGAACAGTCGGAACTGTCGGGAACTGAAATTGTCAGGAACTGCCGAAACTACCGGGAAAGTAGACGCAGAGGGCAAAAGAGGCTGACACAGTCCCTAGAGGTTAATGTTGGGGTTTTTCGTGGGGCAGATTGGAGCTAAGGAGCTGCCGAAGTGTTTATCCGGGGTTTCAGCCGGAGTGTTTATCCGGGGTTTCAGCCAGAGTGTTTATCCAGGGTTTCAGCCGAAGTGTTTGTCTCCGAAGGAGAGGTACTACTGCCAAGATTTTTCTTTGTTGGGTGAGCCAGATTTGGCACCCAGATTGTATTATGAAACTGCTTAATAAATCAAACCCTCAGATAATTGCACCGATTTTCCCGCAATGGGTTTTTCCGAGGACATTAGTCCAAAAATAACAGTGTCATTTGTGTGCTTGTTTCTGTTTCCTTCAGTTGCTGATCTGTAATGTGTTGAGCATGTACTTGTGTTTATTTTCAGTATTTACATGTTAAATAACTTGTTAATTAATCAGAACAAGTAGGAAGGAATAAATCAGAAAGTACATGGAGGGTTTCTAACTGTTAGACTTAGAAACTCCAACAATTAGAGGTTTTGTTCTGAGAGAAAAGTAGATCTATTATTTTCCAAGATACTTCAACAAGCTTGAGAGACAGAGCTCAAGACAGCCATTTTTGTAACCAATGTGAAAGTTGAGGATCGACTTGATGGGGTTTCAAATTTCTTGCCATGCAAGGAAAGAATCTCAGTGATCTTGAAGGAGCAATACTTGTGGGAAGCCGTGTCCGACCCTCCTGCTCCAACATAGACCTTAGGGAGCATGCAGACACCAATAATAGTAGACCCTATCATGCAGGTAGCATGGGATAAGGAAATAAAGGAAAAGAAGGTGATCCCTTATGCTATTAAGGATCATCTAATTCTACATGTTGCAAAAAAAACCAAATATAAGGACATATTTGATTTCGTAGTATTACTTTTTCAAAGTGATAACATGAGTCAAAAAATGATTCTCAAAACTAATCTCAAAATGCAAAATGAACCCCTCCAACAATGTGACCAATTTCCTTATGAGAATCACAAAAATCCATGACCAGCTTGCAATTATTGGAGGATGTACTAGATACAGAGCTAGTGAATGTTGCTTTGAATGGGTTGACCAAGGCTCGAGAACCATTCATCATGGGCATTTGTGCCCAAAAGTATCTTCCCAAGTGGGAGAGACTTTGTGATGACTACATCCAAGAGGATACTCGTAAAGAGTCCACGAACAATAAGCGAAGAGGAGCAACAAATGAAAACTTGGTCTTGGTCAATGAGATGAAGAAGACCAAAGGGAAAATTTTCATCAAAAAGGGTGACAATTGTTGAAGAATGTAACTAGTGTCAGTCTTCATAATTGTATTTCATTCATGATGTATTGAATTTTTCAAAAGAAAGAAAAAGAAATTTTATTATAAATAAAATTGACTTATTAAAGCACGGTTTTCATGCTTGGGTCAATTATTTATAGGTCAAAGCCTGCATTGCAGGCTTCTAGGGTTTATGTCCAATGTCTTTGTCCATGTCACGATGTAAAAGACCCTTCTTGGGATTTATTTGTCAAAAAAGAAATTTATTTTATGTGAAATTAGGTCTCCTAGGCTTCCTCCACCAAGTCAATCTCAAAGAAGGACAAGTTAGCCTAACAGAGGATGCTCGTAAAGATTCCACGAACAACAAGCGAAGAGGAGCAACGAATGAAAACTTGTTCTTGGTCAATGAGATGAAGAAGACCAGAGGGAAAATTTTCATCAAAAAGGGTGACAATTGTTGAAGAATGTAACTAGTGTCAATCTTCATAATTGTATTTCATTCATGATGTATTGAATTTGTCAAAAGAAAGAAAAAAGAAATTTTATTGTAAATAAAATTGACTTATTAAAGCATGGCTTTCATGCTTGGGTCAATTATTTATAGGTCAAAGCTTGCATTGCAGGCTTCTAGAGTTTATGTCAAATGTCCTTGTCCATGTCACATTGTAAGAAACCCTTCCTAGGATTTATTTGTCAAAAAAGAAATTTATTTTATGTGAAATTAGGTCTCCTAGGCTTCCTCCACCAAGTTGGTCTTAAAGAAGGACAAGTTAGCCTAACAGAGGGGCAAAAACTCCTATATAAAGGCAACAACTCAAACTCACTCATCAAGTTCGGTGTCCAACTTATGGGGCCAGAAAAATTGTGAAGTTCAAGGAAGAAGAGGAAAGGGCTAGCGAAGGAGAAGGATGTCTCTATCAAGCACAAGAAGTCGAAATTCTCCCTCTCTCTCACGTGTGAAGCTTCTAGGCTGCTGGAGGGTCGAAATTGTAGTATTGAAGCTGGGCCAAAATTGTAGTACTGAAGCTGGGCCAAAATTTTGTGTTGTTGGCGGTCGGAATCTCTAGGTTGTTGTTGGGCTAAAGTTGGTGGACAATTGTTGAAGAATGTAACTAGTGTCAGTCTTCATAATTGTATTTCATTCATGATGTATTGAATTTGTCAAAAGAAAGAAAAAGGTTTTTTTTATAAATAAAATTGACTTATTAAAGCATGGCTTTCATGCTTGGGTCAATTAGTTATAGGTCAAAGCCTGCACTGCAGGCTTCTAGTGTTTATGTCAAATGTCCTTGTCCATGTCACATTGTAAAAGACCCTTCTTGGGATTTATTTGTCAATAAAGAAATTTGTTTTATGTGAAATTAGGTCTCCTAGGCTTCCTCCACCAAGTCAGTCTCAAAGAAGGACAAGTTAGCCTAACAGAGGATGCTCGTAAAGAGTCCACGAACAACAAGTGAAAAGGAGCAACAAATGAAAATTTGTTCTTGGTCAATGAGATAAAGAATACCAAAGGGAAAATTTTCATCAAAAAGGGCGACAATTGTTGAAGAATGTAACTAGTGTCAATCTTCATAATTGTATTTCATTCATGATGTATTGAATTTGTCAAAAGAAAGAAAAAATAAATTTTATTGTAAATAAAATTGACTTATTAAAGCATGGCTTTCATGCTTGGGCCAATTACTTATACGTCAAAGTCTGCATTGTAGGCTTCTAGGGTTTATGTCAAATGTCCTTGTCCATGTCACATTGTAAGAGACCCTTCTTGGGATTTATTTGTCAAAAAAGAAATTTATTTTATGTGAAATTAGGTCTCCTAGGCTTCCTCCACCAAGTCGGTCTCAAAGAAGGACAAATTAGCCTAACAGATGGGAAGAAACTCCTATATAAAGGCAACAACTCGAACTCACTCATCAAGTTCGATATGCAACTTATGGGGCCAGAAAAAGTGTGAAATTCAAGGAAGAAGAGGAAAGGGCTAGCAAAGGAGAAGGATGTCTCTATCAAGCACAAGAAGTCGAAATTCTCCCTCTCTCTCACGTGTGAAGCTGCTAGGCTGCTGGAGGGTCGAAATTGTAGTATTGAAGCTGGGCCAAAATTTTGTGTTGTTGGGGGCCGAAATCTCTAGGTTGTTGTTGGGCAAAAGTTGTTGGACAAGAAGACACAACTAAAGATTGTTGAATTTAATTGGAAGGCTAACTTGGTGGAAGAGGAAGTTCTATTGGTCTTAGGTCATGGTCTATCTCATTTTGAATCTACCGATGGAAGAGATTTTAACTGGGTTTTCCCCTATAGAAAGGTTTCAGCCCTGGCAGAGTGCCTACATCTTGTGTACTTTATCTTCGTGTTTTGATTTTGGTAATTGCTTGATGAAACTAAGATAAAAGAAGAACATAAGAAAGATGATAAGAACTCAAAGATATCACAAGTAATTACTAATTATCAAAAAGAGGAGTTTTTTGCCTTTCCGATTTTCTAACAACAATGAGGGAGAGGAACAACATTCCAAGCAGAAGAGAAATATGACCAAGCTCAAATGCTATATTTGTTATAAGAATGGCCATTTTGCTTCTCAGTGTCCACATATGAAGAAAGGCAAAGGGGAGTCATAGAAAGTTGCAGCAACAATAGAGAAACGGTTGAGCAAACTTGCTTTCATGTTCGAGAGTGACTTTTTCACGCATGTCCTACCTTTCTACCAGCGTTATTGCTAGAAGCCCCTGGTACTTGGACAGTGGTGCCTACCACCTCAAAGGCTAGATAGATATTTAGTAGATTTGCATAGAACGACTCAGAGACATATTGAGATTGGCAATGATGCCAAGTATGTAGTGAGGGGGCAAGGGGTACTTTAGTTCCAGCTTGAGTAAGAAGTGTCCATTCATGCGCAGGAGGTACTCTATCCACTTGACCTAAATAACCTTTTGTCCATCTCAATCATGGAGTACAAAGGTTTTGAAGTCAACTTCTGGAGGGGGCAAGTGTTCATTTTCCTAAATGGAGCCAATCCAGATTCTAGAAACTGCAATAAGGGTTAGAATCTCATAGAGAAACCTATATATACTTCAAGGTCATCCTGCTCATGCACTAGAGCACACCAATGACAGCATCTACGAGCTTTGGCATAGGAGGATGGGGCATCTCCATCACAAGGCTCTACCGTTACTGAGATGGATAGGAGATCTTGGGATATTTGGTTGTCTAGTCTACATCCACATACCTATGGAAAAGAGGGCAAAGTTGCAACCCTCCAGTGAGAGGAACATCCCTGTGGGATACAACAAGAATTCCAAGGCTTATAGAGTCTTCTTGACATATCACGAGAAGAAAGTGTTGAGTTGACATGTCGAGTTTGGGGAGAACTTGGCATCTAAGAAATATCAAGACCTACCAACAATTGCAGGGGGGCCTCAAGAGGAGGAACCAAAGGAGAAGCTGAGAGCAAAGACTTCCAGTAACAGAGATAGCCAACCTTCAATGTAGGAGGAGCATTCAACTCCTTCAACATCAGTCAAGAGGCTCAGGTGGGCAAAGCAGACCTTACGAGATGATTGAGTGAATGTCAACCCTTGCAAGACCAATTTCAAGGAGAGAAGACCTCTGCAAAAGTTTTTTATGTACGTGGCTTTGATTACCAACATCATAAACTTAGAACCTTCTAGCTTTAAGGAAGCAACCAACCAACAAGTGTGGAGAGATGTCATGGTGGAGGAGCACAACTCCATCATGAAGAATGATGTCTCGGAGATTGTATCAAGACCAAATGGGAAGTCAATTGTGACTTAAAGTATGTAGTAGATGGCAATATGGAAAAATACAAAGCTAGATTTGTTGCTCGTGGATTCTCTTAAAAAGAGGGAGTAGACTACGATGAGACTTTTTCTCCCATAGTCAAATACTCCTCTATTCGAGCAGTTCTTTCGACAATTTTTGAGATGGGATGAAGCATCCACCAGATGGGTGTGAAGAAGTCTACATTGAGCAGCCGCAAGGGTTTGAGGTCCATGTAGAAATAACTCGAAATTTGCAACTACTAATGAATTTGAATTGAAAACAAAAGAAACAAATTTCTTCTACTCAATCTATGGAAGGGAAAACATACAATAAAAACACATGCAATCAATCACAATGAACACATTTTTTAATGGGAACCCAACTGGGAAAAACCCCTCCTCTATTAGATGAGAAAAATTGATCTATTATAATGACAAATTCAATCCTGAAGCACAACCGACACTGCAATACTGATCTCCTCCTCCTAAGACTGCTTTGCAAAATACTTAGCCAATTCTTGGCCTCGTGCTATGTTTCCTTGCACAATTCCTGAGGAAATTAGTTCCTAAAGAATAGGAGAAGCCCCTATTTGATGTGCAATTCCCAAGAGAGTAGTCTCACCTGCTACATGCAAACACTGTAAACTCACTAGTATAAAATAATGATTACATTGATGTCTTTTTCCTCCACTCAACTAGGCAATTCGAATTCCATGCATGACTGGGGCTACTTTTCGTAAATTAACTAGTTAACTGAGATATCAGTGAGTTAACAACAATTACAACAACTCAACTAAACTCCTACTGACTATATTTATGACTAGAGCTCAAATAACTGAGTTTAACCAACAATAACTCCACTAGATTGCTAAATCTTAACAATCAACCCATGCACAACTCTACTTCTTGCCAACAAACTCGTATTGACTGACTTAACTAAGTGACAATGCCATATCACTCCTGCTAATTGCAACTCAAGTCATCTTACTGATGTGGAAATTTGAATTTCTCCATTTCTCCAATCCTTCTCCTCTTGAAGAATGCATTGTAACACAAATAACACTCCCTCTCACTATTGTTGTTGCTACTGCAACAACTGCAACTGAGAAGCATCCAGAATACTGAATCAACTATGTCTCTGAGTTGCAATTGTCTCCGGAATCTCTGGCTACTACTAGCCTCTGCAACTGTCGCTCAATATTTGACCGCATTGACTGACATTGATCCTTCTGTTACTGAATATTGTAGGGCCCTGTAGAAAGGGTAATGATCCATGAGAATAGTATACTACAACTGTTGTTTCTCTCCTATGGACCTTGCCCAAATATTTGCAACTCTGGGACTAAGGCTCTACATCGCCCCACTTCACTCCTAGAGGTATAGTTGCATGCAAGGCGAAATCTACCTCTAGCTTGTAGAGATTTTTAACTCGAACACCAATTTGTTTTAATTTTCTAGTAGCAACATGCTTCAGATAAGATTTCCCCCTACGGAACACCACATCATATCCTTTGTCCTCAAGTACAGCTATAAAAAATAGATTTTTTTTCATGCTAAGCACATACATTACATTCTTGACGTGAATATGAGAGCCTGACTCCCTCTTAAAGGTGATAGTGACAATCCCTTTGGTACTATATCTCCCATCATCTCCAAGCTCTATGTGTAATTGTAGGTCTTTCTCCTCTAAGTTGTTGAAGAACTCATTATTTCTTGTCATATGATATGAAGCACCAGAGTCTAGGTAGCACTTGTTGAGAAATCTAGGGCATAGCAATTAGGATCTTCTTTTACTTAGGTTATTAGTGTTCTTCTTCATCAAACAGCTACCAATGCATAAACCATAAAGAGACAGGAGACACAAAATATAGGCTATCATCCAGGGCCAAAACCTCTCACTCTTGAGAGGAAAACCCAAACAAAATCCTCTTCTTATAGAGATTCTAATTAACAAATACCAAGACCAAGACCCTTGACCTATTTTCCGCTCCAAGACCAAGATACAAGATCCTTAGCCAACGACAGTCAACCTTTTGCTCCTTCCTCCTTCTCGACTTCTTCTTCAACCTTGGCTTCATCTTCATAGGGCACCGACCATCCATCACTTTCATACATGGGTCAGTCATGTCATCATCGGAAAGTGATCCATCAATCCATATTTGGCCTTCCTTCATGCCATGTTTCTTTCTTCATGCTATGTTTCCTTAAGGATCTTTCATCCTACTACATGTGCATCAGTGGTGGAAGACATCCATAGATCTTCCCTCGGCAACCTTGCATAAACACATCCAGATATTTGTTCAAAAAATAAAGGAATGGACACTAAAATCAACATTACCTTTGTGATGGTCTTTCATCATGAAATCTTCTAGTTTGCATCAGTGTCCTGCATACATATCGACACATCTCCCAAAGATATATATTGTCAAGGGTCTCTTTCTTTTCAGACTCCATCAGAGTCTTCATATCTTCCATGGAGATATCCTAGTCAAATCTTCTTGGTCTTTTGGATGTTGATTTCCTTTAACATGGTTGCATATTCTATGATCTCTTTCTTTCTTCACACATTTCATTCCCAGGAACTTCCAATCAGAATTCCTCAATTATAGTCAACCACCTCATATTACATATGAGGACATATTATGTTGATTTTAATGAATGTGTGACCCATGCATTTCTACATTCCTTCGAAGGAGGAGATCCTTCCTTTGATTATGCTCTCACGATAGAGCATTGACCCATGTTACCTGCAACCATATGACATGACTCTTCAATATAGACTATAAGCATGCATATCTCTTTTTCCTTTGGGTCATCCAGACTTCCTACAACAACTTCCTTCATTGAAAGAGCTTCAATCCCTTGATTTGCTTCTCCTTTTATGTCATCATACCATCATCCATGAATTTCACAAGTTTGGAATTCTTGATGAAACACTTGCTTCCCCTCATGATCGGTGAACCTTACAATGTAGATTCCACCAGAGAATCTTGAGCAACTAAAGTATCCCCATCAGAAGATGTTTCCTTTTGACAGATGTATATGATGAACCTTGTCCTAGATGACCTTTCAATTTAGATTTCATCAGCGAATCTTGAGGATCTAAAGTATCCCCATCAAAAGATGTTTCCTTTTGACAGATGTATATGATGAACCTTGTACTAGATGACCTTGCCACTTATGTTTTCAATGAGATTCCCAAGAACTATATCCTTGACTTCCGATTCTAACCATCTTTCATGCTTCTCTATGATGTCTCGAGATCTTGATTTCAATACTTCCATGATGCCTTGATGCATCCCATTATTTTACTTAGTGAATCATGATAGCCATATCTTACAATAGAAGACTTAGGAACTTGAAAAGAACTTATGTGACGAAGACTATCTCAATAGTGGAGACCTATTACTTCCTCCTTCTTCGACTTCTTCCTTTCTGCTTCCTCCACTTCCTCAGTGATGTGGTCTTCTTCTCTTCTTCTTTTCTTATTGTCCTTATTGAGCTTAGAACAATCTCTTCTATAGTACCCAATTCTTGACACCCATAGCATTGTATTTTAGCCATGTTCTTCTTCTTTTTCGGAGGACCAAACTTTCCAAATTTCCCCTTTCTTTTAGTCATAGTAGCATATGCTTGATTTTTCTCACCTACTCCCACATCAAATTTGGCCTTTAGTCTAGATTCTTCAATTTTGCATAGTGACCATAGATCCTGGAATGGAGTAGCTTCTTTCTTCCCACAAATACTTGAAATAAAGTTACCCCACTCTTCCGGTAGTGCATTTAATACAATTGTAGTCATTTCTCTATCAGACATGACTTCTCCTAGATCTTGTAGTTGATCTCGGATTTCAGATATCCTCATAAACCATGAGGCTATTCCATCTTCCCTTGACATCTTCAATTTGTAGAGTTCTTGCCTTAATGAGATGACTTCTCCAGCAGTGCTTACGGAGTACAACTCTACAGTTTGTCATAGATTTCTTTTGAAGTTTCGAGTTTGGATACATATGGGATGAGGGGATCATTGATGGACTTTATGATAATCCTTTGGGCCCTGACTTCTCCTTTCATATACTTTGCAACAGCTTGAGCATCTTCCTTTCATAGTTTAGTGATAAATCCTTTGACATGTTCCATAACCTCATTTTCAACGAGGTTCAAATATGTCCTTTTCTTCCATGCAAGATAGTTTGAAGCCCCAACAAATTTGTTGCTTTCCTTGCAGATAGACATTTTGACATATTCAAATGTGGACATAAATATACTTACTTGATAGGATGCTCCTTCTTGTTTCTTTCTTGATGTTGACGATGATATAGAGGATAGAAAACTTCTCTTTATTGAAGATAATTTTCTTCAATAATGATCCTTGACTTGTATGACTAGATGACAAATCCTAAAGGCTCACAATGGGAGCCATCACTAAAAATAAAATTCCTTGCTCATGAAACCCATGAAACAAGCATTAATAATAATTTTATTTTTCTTCTTTTCATCAATTACATAAAATCATATTTCCACATGTCATTATGAAGACCGAACCTAGTTACATTTTTCAACACCACTCACTCGCTCTTACTGTGCTTTCCATTCACGCACTGAGGATGAAATCCAACTCGAATTGTGATGTGAAAGCATCTCCTCCTGTTGTTGTTGCAGGTTCCTTGTTGGATTTCTTATGTGGACACTTGGTTGCATATTGTCTATACTCATGGCAGTGAAATCATTTAATTTGACTGAGGTCTTTCTTCTTGCCATGGTTTTGGCCAGATTTTTCCTCACCTTGGGCCTTCTTTCCTTTGGCATTCTTTCCTTTTCCAACTAGAGCACAGTGTTCTTCCTCATCAAATTTGCTAAGACTCCATCTCTAGTGATTCTTCTAATCTCCTCCTGCACCAAGTCAGACCAATGTCTCTCCCATTTTCGGAGCTTGTCTCTTCCATTAACTGGATCCTGATAGCTATGTCAGAACTTCAGAAGACCAAGGAGTGTTAATCTCACAAGCTCAATGGTGGCACAGTCTCTCCTACTCCTCCAAGTTCATCTCTGACCTGAGTGAATCTGGATAGGCACTGAACAATGGTTTCATTTTTCTACATTCAAATGTTCATGAGCTTATCTTTCAATGTCAATTTCTTGGCATCACTGCTGCTTTCGAATAGGTCTCTAAGGGTCTTCCACATTGCATAAGCAGTTTGCTTTCCATGCAAACTCGAAACAACATGGTCTCTGACTCACTCCAAGATAATCCTCCTAGCTTTAGTTGTATCTTTCTTCCACTGAGCCAGTTGTTGTGCATCGGAGGTTGATGGTTTTGCAATATCAGTTTTTGTGTATTCCAATAATCCATTGTCATTCAGCACAACTTCCATTCTGTCCCCTTCCTGATAACTATGTCAGAACTTCAGAAGACCAAGGAGTGCTAAGCTCACAAGCTCAATGGTGGCACAGTCTCTCCTACTCCTCCAAGTTCATCTCTGACCTAAGTGAAACTGGATAGGTACTGAACAATGATTTGATTTTTTTACATTCGAATGTTCATGAGCTTATCTTTCAATGTCAATTTCTTGGCATCACTTTTGCTTTCGAATAGGCCTCTAAGGGTCTTCCACATTGCATAAGCAGTTTGCTTTCCATGCAAACTCGAAACAACCCAAGATAATCCTTCTGGCTTTAGTTGTATCTTTCTTCCACTGAGCCAGTTGTTGTGCATCGGAGGTTGATGGTTTTGCAATATCAGTTTTTGTGTATTCCAATAATCCATTGTCATTCAGCACAACTTCCATTATGTCCCCTTCCAAATAATGAAATTTGAACTTCCCTCCAATGCATACTCAAGTTTCAATCCATTGGAAAGCATTGTTCTTGCACTGAAGAAAATTCCTGCACCATAAATCTGTTATTCAAAATTTCTCTAAGAGAAGATTAGGAAGTTGCTATCTATGTAGTTTTCAAGGATCTGATACCATGTAGAAGTAACTCAAAATTTGTAGCTACTAATGAATTCGAACTGAAAACAATACACACAAATTTCTTCTACTCAATCTGTGGAAGGGAAAACATACAATAGAAACACATGCAATCAATCAATCACAATGAACACCGTTTTTACTGGGGAAAACCCCTCCTTTATTTGTATTATATCAGACGAGAAACATTAATCTATTACAATGACAACTTCAATCATGAAGCACAACACCTGCATTGCAATATTATCTCCTCCTCCTGAGACTGCTCTGAAAAATACTTACCCAATTCTTGGCCCTCCTGCTCCTCCTATTTCCTTGTGCAATTCCTGAGGAAATTAGCTCCTAAAGAATAGGAGAAGACCCTATTTGCTTATGCAATTCCCAAGAGAATAGTCTCTCCTGCTACATGCAAGCATTGTACACTCACTAGTATATAGTATCAATGTGGAAAAAGTCGAAGTCGGGATTAAATCGGCAAGGGTCCAAAAGTTGAAAAAGTCGTTAAAGTCGGGAGTTTTTCGAGAAAGTCGGCAAAAAGTCGGCAAAATTAAAAAAAAAAATACAAAAATATTCATTTTTTTAAAAAATCCAGACTTTTTTAATAAAATCCCGATATTTTCAAGCAAAAAAAAATCATTAAAGTCCCGATTTAATCCCGACTTTTTCGACTGGAAAATCAGCCGATTTAATCGGCCAGCCAAAAAAATAGAAAAATCGGGATTTAATCCCGATTTTTTCCCAACTTTTTCCACACTGAATAATAGTATACAATAATGATTACATTGATGCCTTTATACTCCAGAGTCCAGCCAACTAGGCAATTTGAATTCTATGCATGAATGGGGCTATTTTCAGTAAATTGACTAGTTAACTGAGAGATCAGTGAGTTAACAATTGTTACAAATACTCAGTTGAACTCCTACTGACTCTATTTATGACTAGAGCTCAGATAATTGAGCTTAACTAACAATAACTCTTCTAGATTGCTACATCTTAGCAATCAAATCTGCTATTTGAAATTTCTCTAAGAGAAGATCAGGAAGTTGGTTTCTATGTAGTTTTCAAGGATCTAATACAATGTAGAAATAACTCAAAATTTGTAGCTGCTAATGAATTCAAACTGAAAACAATACACACAAATTTCTTCTACTCAATTTGTGGAAGGGAAAACATACAATAGAAACACATGCAATCAATCAATCACAATGAACACCGGTTTTACTAGGGAACCCAACTGGGGAAAACCCCTCCTCTATTTGTATTATATCAGATGAGAAACATTAATCTATTACAATGACAACTTCAATCATGAAGCACAACTTGCACTGCAATATTATCTCCTCCTCTTGAGACTGCTCTGCAAAATACTTAGCCAATTCTTGGCCCTCCAACTCCTATTTCCTTGTGCAATTCCTGAGGAAATTAGCTCCTAAAGAATAGGAGAAGACCCTATTTGCTTACACAATTCCCAAGAGAATAGTCTCACCTGCTACATGCAAGCATTGTACACTCACTAGTATATAGTATACAATAATGATTACATTGATGCCTTTATACTCCAGCCAACTAGGCAATTCGAATTCTATGCATGAATGGGGCTATTTTCAGTAAATTGACTAGTTAACTGAGATATCAGTGAGTTAACAATTGTTACAACTACTCAATTGAACTCCTACTGACTCTATTTATGACTAGAGCTCAAATAATTGAGCTTAACTAACAATAACTCTACTAGATTGCTACATCTTAGCAATCAACCCATGCACACCTCTACTTGTTGCCCACAAACTCGAATTGACTGACTTAACTAAGTGACAATGCCATGTCACTCCTACTAAATGCAACTCAAGTCATCCTGCCGATGTGGAAATTCGAATTTCTCCATTTGACCAAGGCGCAAATCAAATGAAACCTTTTCTTGCTACAATTTAACAGTCCATGACAATGAGACACCTGTATGCTTGCTTAAGAAATCCCTATATTAACTCAAACAGGAGCCCAAGGCCCGATATGCTAGGATTGACAGTACTTAGCAGGGCATAGGCTTCACTAAGAGGGAGGCAAATCCCAAGCTATACTTCTTGTTGGTTGGATATGAGCCCCTCATTTTGGTGTTGTATGTGGAAGATCTCATTCTAATAGATGCAAAGAGACTAATTGTAGGTTGCAAGCCAAACCTAGTGTTAGAATTTGAGATCAAGGATATCAAGTCGATGCATTACTTTCTAGCATTAAGGTTGGTAACAACTGAGCGAGATCTTTCTCGCACATGGGAGTACACTTTAGAGATCCTGAAGAGATTCAAGATGGAGGACAGAAGACTAATGGCCACTCTAATGGGTGACCAATTTCAAGAAGATTGATTCTTTAGTTTCAGAGTTGGCAAACTCCAAACAATATAGGAAAGTTGATTGGATCATTGATGTATCTGGTCAACGCTTGACCAAACATTAGTTTTACTATTAACACCTTGACTCAATTCATGGTGGAATCGAGAGAGGTTCACTACGTTGCAGCAAAGCACATGCTTAAATATTTACATGCATAGTAGGATATGAATTACAATTCCTTGGCGGAGATGGTGTGAGTTTGCAGTACTCGGATTCAAATAGGACCGGCAAGGATACAGATCGAAAGAGCACCTCTAGGTGTTGCTTCAGTTTAGGGTTAGCCGTCATGTTAATTTTAGATAACAATGGTATGTTCTATGCTTTAGCACAATTTACTTCAATGTTCCTTATCAGCCTAATGACAATTTCCAATTATTTCCAGTAGCAATCACATTAACTTAACCACATTGATAATAAATGCAAATAGAACATAAAAAAAAGTGCAGAAGACAAGCCAAGACAAGAGGACACAAGATTTGGCAGATGCTAGGGAAAAACCCCAATGTGGGGAAAACCTTTGATCAAATCTTCTTATTATTGTTCAATAGTTCAGCAGAGAGAGAGAGTACAAATATCAAATTAACTGACTTAACTAAGTGACAATGCCATGTCACTCCTACTAAATGCAACTCAAGTCATCCTGCCGATGTGGAAATTCGAATTTCTCCATTTGACCAAGGCGCAAATCAAATGAAGCCTTTTCCTGCTACAATTTAATAGTCCATGACAATGAGACACTTGTATGCTTGCTTAAGAAATCCCTATATTGACTCAAACAGGAGCCCAAGGCCCGATATGTTAGGATTGACAGTACTAAGAGCGAGGCAAATCCCAAGCTATACTTCTTGTTGGTTGGATATGAGCCCCTCATTTTGGTAACAACTGAGCGAGATCTTTCTCGCACATGGGAAGTACACTCTAAAGATCCTGAAGAGATTCAAGATGGAGGACAAAAGACTAATGGCCACTCTGATGGTGACCAATTTCAAGAAGATTGATTCTTTAGTTTCAGAGTTGGCAGACTCCAAACAATATAG
This sequence comes from Pinus taeda, assembly GCA_000404065.3. Taxonomy (NCBI): domain Eukaryota; kingdom Viridiplantae; phylum Streptophyta; class Pinopsida; order Pinales; family Pinaceae; genus Pinus; species Pinus taeda. The sequence goes on along the minus strand of APFE031675994.1, from coordinate 4,168 downwards.
GAAAGTTGATTGGAACATTGATGTATCTAGTCAACGCTTGACCAAACATTAGTTTTACTATTAACATCTTGACTCAATTCATGGTAGAATCGAGGGAGGTTCACTACGTTGCAGCAAAGCACATGCTTAAATATTTACATGCATAGTAGGATATGAATTACAGTTCCTTGGCGGAGATGGTGTGAGTTTGCAGTACTCGGATTCAAATAGGACCGGCAAGGATACAGATCGAAAGAGCACCTCTAGGTGTTGCTTCAGTTTCGGGTTAGTCGTCATGCTAATTTTAAATAACAATGGTATGTTCTATGCTTTAGCACAATTTACTTCAATGTTCCTTATTAGCCTAATGACAATTTCCAATTATTTCCAGTAGCAATCACATTAACTTAACCACATTGATAATAAATGCAAATGGAACATAAAAAAATGTGCAGAAGACAAGCCAAGACAAGAGGACACAAGATTTGGCAAATGCCAGGGAAAAACCCCAATGTGAGGAAAACCTTTGGTCAAATCTTCTTATTATTATTCAATAGTTCAGCAGAGAGAGAGAGTACAAATATCAAATTAACTTGCCCAAAACATTCCTATCAAAATCAATTGTCAATTGTAGCCCTAACCAGAAATTCAACGCTGCTCAAAGCAGCACCAAAATATCCTCCAGGTAGCTCGGTCAATAGCACATTAATCAAGCCTTTCAAGAGAATCAAAGTCAGCCCAAAAAAGTTTGGTCAACCCAGTCAAAGGAGAGAGAAAACACTTGTAATTTTTGCAGTCAAATCTAAAGTCAACCTTGGTCAAACTATCCCAATCACCTCAATTCCTATGTCAATAAATGCGGCCTCCAAAGATCGAATTTATGCCCTCAAAAAACAAAGTCAACGTTGGTCAAAAGAGCCATGGTCATCGCTCGTATGTTTTCCTAAAATTCGGCCAGCAAACAATTCCAGAATTTCAGCCTCCTACCACACGTGCGACGTAGAAAGAAGTTGCCTCCAAGCTGTAAGAACCAATCAAGAGAGGAGAAAGAGAGATATGTGATTAGATGAGTGATATCCAAATGAGGAGAGAGGTCACTCCTATTTATACACTTCGTTGAGAGTGAGGAGACACATCTATTGGGCTTTTAAGCCTATATTTCACTGAGGTCGACCTTGACAATTTGTGCATGAGAGAGAATAAATTCAAAATTCCATTTCTTCTTGTCAAAATGAGACGATCTTTATATCAAAATTGGACCTCTCGAAAAGATGAATCCAATGCAATAATCATCTCCATCATATGAGTTGTCTTAAGGTTGAATTTGGCCCTAGTTGCCAATTTTAACACGTAATTTCCTAGTTCAAAAAGAAGCATAACTCAATAGCACTGAGTTCAAGTAAGGCAGAGTACAAAGCGGCCAATCTAGTTAGTTATGAATCCATTTGGCTTTGCAAGATACTCACATGGTTGTTGGGTAAGAAGCTTGAGCCAACAATGATCCACTACGATATCCAGAGTTGTATCAAACTGTCAGAGAATCCAGTGTTTCATGAAAGGTCAAAACACATTGAGATCAAATACCACTTCATCAAAGACAGGGTGTTGAAAGGAGCAGTCAAGCTCCAAAATATTTCAAGAGAGGTAAAAGAGAGATATGGGATTAGATGAGTGATATCCAAATGAGGAGAGAGGTCACTCCTATTTATACACTTCGTTGAGAGTGAGGAGACATCTATTGGGCTTTTGAGCCTATATTTGACTGAGGTCGACCTTGACAATTTGTGCATGAGAGAGAATAAATTCAAAATTCCATTTCTTCTTGTCAGAATGAGATGATCTTTATATCAAAATTGGACCTCTCGAAAAGAGGAATCCAATGCAATAATCATCTCCGTCATATGAGCTGTCTTAAGGAGGAATTTGGCCCTAGTTGCAAATTTTAACACGTAATTTCCTAGTGCAACAAGAAGCATAACTCAATAGCATTGAGTTCAAGTAAGGAGGAGTACAAGGCGACCAATCTAGCTAGTTATGAATCCAATTGGCTTCGCAAGATACTCACATGATTGTTGGGTAAGAAGCTTGAGCCAACAATGATCCACTACGATAACCAAAGTTGTATCAAACTGTTAGAGAATCCAGTGTTTCACGAAAGGTCAAAACACATTGAGATCAAATACCACTTCATCAAAGACAAGGTGTTGAAAGGAACAATCAAGCTCCCAAATATTTCTAAGGACGAGCAATTGGCAAAAATGTTCACCAAGCCCTTGTGAAGGGCAAGTTCGTCTGGTTTTGAGACAACTTTGGAGTGGTGGAGAATACCTTCCTCGCTAAAGAGTATTAGTGTTTGTAGCACAAACAAGTATTTCCATGAGGGTGTCTACTTATCGAAATCACCATTAAATACAACCCATCTTTTTTACGAAATTTCACTTTATTAATTAATTGACTGCTTTTTATTAAAGTGACTAAAGTGGGTCACTTAATGATTTAATTAAAAAAGAATCGTTGATTCCATGATTAGATCTTCACCGTTGAAGATTAGGATTGGCTCACGTTAAGCTTGTAAAAGAAAGAGAGGGAAAAGGACAAAGACACAAAGCATTTCACATGTCCGTGAGCGAAGAAGAAAATCAAAGATCTGATTTTCAGCCGTTGGCGAGAAGTTTCAAATGTAGTTCAGCAAGGAGAAGGCAATCAAACAGTAGCAAGGAGGAAAGCAGTCATACAGCCCAGCGGAGTAGGTCGTACAACCATCAATACATATTTCATACAATTGTACAGATTGCAAAGGGACCACATATTTGGTGTAGATATGCCTTGATTTTTGTGCAGACTGAAACTTTTCCAGGTTTGTTGTTCTTTTGTTAATTTATCAGAGCCATTTTCCCTATAAGGGGCTCTTGTAAGTTCAGAAGATATTTCGAATGGTGAACTGATCTAGAAGAGCAGAAATAATTGTGCATTGGGTGTGATAATGTGATTGCTTTTCTCATTTTTTGTTGCATTCCTGAGTTAATAATTCTAGCAAGTAACTAGATCAGATGTGTTTGTTTGGATAGCTGGTTTTAAGATAATCTAGCAATGGATCTAGATGAAGGTTTCTAGACAGAAATGTTTTCTAAAAATTAACGTAATAGTGCTACAAAATCCCTCACCCCAAAGACAACTACCAAGGTCATAGTCACTGCTAAGTAATTTCTCAACGAAGGTTGCCATTGAAGCTTCGTTTAGTGCCATGAATCAGGAAGGCAGTGGGTGCAGATGATGCTCTCTAGCACACCAGCCACATAAAGTGATTATAAGTGTATGGATATGATAGTATGGATATCAGTATTTAGAGCATGATCATTGTATTGAAGGGTTTAAAAATAATCCCATCTTCAAAAATTGCAAAGCAAGAAGACCCATCACAAGCACAATTATAGCAGTATTTAGAAGATCCAAAAGACACTGGTGAATCAGTTCATGATTCAAAATGGTAGCTACAATACTGATTATCCCTGCATAAATAATGAGATGGATGACAGTGAGCAAAGTTTTGGTCTTGAGAAATATGCAGTGAGCACAGTGGATTACCAGCAACTTATCAAGTTACAAAAAACTCAGGTATGTGTCGATATGCTTGACAATACTAATCTATTTTATGTTTTTTTCTCCATAATTGCATATTCGAATAAAATATCAAGTGAAGAGGATGATGCAAAATGCATACAACAGTCTCTTGATAATATTAAAATTAGTATGGGTTTTTAAAAACTTCAGGTCCTGGAGAAAGCAGAAATAGAACCCCTTGAAGATGTGGAGGACACCGAAGATTTAGTCTATAGCTCAAGACTGTAGCCAATAAGTATCTTGCACCCATCTATCGTATTTTTTTCTCCATGATTGCAGTTCCAATGAAATACCAAGTTAAGAGGATGAGGCAAAATACATGCAACAATTTCTTGATGATATTAAAATTAGTGTGGGTTTTAAAAAGGTTAAGGTCCTGTGGCCTACCCAAAGCACAAATAGAACCCCTTGAAGATGTGGAGGACACCAAAGATTTAGTCTATAGCTCAAGATTGCAGCCAATAAATATCTCAAACCGATGCACTTAGAATGTGTTGAAATTTGGTACCGGAGGACAGGTGGTTCCCTAAGGCTTTGATCTTTGGCCTAGGGAAAAGTGTCCAAAAGA
>APFE031675983.1:0-15445 GCA_000404065.3 Pinus taeda | reverse complement strand
CAAATTCTACATCCAACAAGTGTTGTTGCTCGAAATTTGAGTAAACCCATAGAGAGATAAGTTGAAAATATGAGCTGAAAAAATAGTTTTTTTTTTTTCCCTTTAAAATTTGATGATGTAACATAATGTTATTTTATTATTTCCACTACTATTTTATCATTTCCTTAGAAGACCCATTTTAGACCTCGCAATTCCCCTAATAGGGTTGAACACTCGGTTAACTTTGTGTCAAAATTTCAGATCTTGGTCCACTATATTTTCTGACATATGATCCGGGGAAGTTAGGGTTTTTGTAGGCTCCACAATTCAGTCTAAAAAGGTGACCTAAGGGAAATCATTATAACTTTCATATCAGGAATCATAATTGAATTCTATCAAATGTGGCTAAAACTACACAAACTTTAGTTTGTTTTATAGCAATTTCAAGGTCGAAGATTGAAACAATGACACATGGCATCCCATACAACTTCACTCTACTAAACTAGTCCATAATCAAGACATCATGGGATATTTGACATAACTATATATTGAATAATCCAATATTTGTCTAAATTTTGGAATTGGAAATAAAATTCAGAGGGATACCACAAGACCAAATTTCAGACCTTGGACATTCAAAATTATGGAGTTACAATTGTTTCAAGATCGAGCTCCTAAAATCACGGAAAAAGGTGTGTATTTTTTTTAATTACATTACGTTTGTTTGAAAAAATAGTTTGAACTGATTCCAATGGCATATTGAAGCATAGGTATAGGTATTGAGTTCTAAAATTCCTCCAATAAAATAATTCCACACCCATTAATCCCTCATATTCTCTACTATGACACATGAAGAGGAAGAATTGCAGAATGATATATCAAAATTATGGGACCAAGTGAAAAAAAATTGCTCTCACAAAGAGTAACCAATGATGAACTAAAAGGGGACATGGATGGTTTAAAATAAGAAGTAAAATGCGACATTGATGGTATAAAAGGAAACATGGATTTTTTTAAAGTAGACATGGATGTGATGAATGTCAAGTTGGAAGGGTTGACAAGGTTCATGTAAGAAAGGCTTCCAAGTGATGACAAGGTAATCCATGCAAAGCATGATGTGGAAAAAATGAATATAAATTATGATTTTAGTTACTTCAATGTGGGTTTTAAGAACCACCACATTTCAAGGATAGATATGAGGGAGTTTGATGGAAAGGATCTAGTAACATGGATACTACATATGAAGCAATATTTTGATCTACAAGATGTACAAACCTCAAGAAAAATATATATTGCATATTTATATTTAGAATCCAATTAGTTTTTATGGTATATATGGATTTGTTCTCGTAAACCACTTGTCACTTGGTCAAATTTTTACGGAGGAAATGATAGCACATTATGAAGATACAAAGAGAAACACCTTCTTTATCCAATTAATAAATCTCAAACAAAAGGGTTCAATGGTGGAGCACATTGAAGACTTCCAAAAATTGAATATTAGGGTAATTGATATTCCAGAGGATTATAGGATTGATTTCTTCATAGGGAATTTAAAATAAACATCCAACAAGAGGTTCACCTTTTGGAACTTGATTCATTTGAGAAGTAATTCAGGGTGGAAAGAAAATTTGAAAGAAAAATTATGGCAACAAGGAAGTCTACCACTCAAACTATAAATATGGAAGTGTTGTTTCTCCTGGTCATCCACAACCTACAAGGTTGACACCACAATAATTGGAGGAAAAAAGAGAAAAAGGGCTTTGTTACGATTGTGATAGTAGATAAAATAAATGTCATAAGTGTGGTGAGAAGAAATTATTCTACATAGATTGTCAAGAGGAGGAAGAAAAGGAACAAGAAACATCAAAAGACGAGGATATACACTAGGAACCAACCACGGATAAAGAATAAATGAATCCAACCTTATCTTGTAATGCATTGGAAGGAATTACCACTCCTCAAACTCTCAAGATAGAAGGATATATCAAGAATAAAAAGGTAATAGTGTTGATTGAATCACGTTGTACCCATAATTTTATTCATTGTAAGATACCCAAGGAATTTAATTGCTTCCTATATCTAGCACCAGAGTGTCAAGTGATGGTTGCAAATGGAGGAACTATAAATTTCTCTGGAAAGTGCCATAATATCAAGCTAACAATAGGCGAATATGTATTGAATAGTCCAATTTTCAATTCCAATGGGTGGTGTTGATGTTGTACTAGGAGTCCAATGGTTACCATCTTTGGGGATGATAGCTTTCAATTTTCAAGTACTTTTCTTGAATTTGTTTTGGAAGGAAAGGAAGTTGAATTAAGGGGTATCATAGGGGAACCAGGAAAGATAATCAACTCTAACAGCAGGAAAATTTTTCTGAAGAAATAACAATGAGGCGTAGTTTCACAATTATGCTCACTAAAGGTTCAAACATCAAAATCATCTATTTCTCCAGATTTCCAAAAAGTCCTGGACAATCATTCCAAGGTGTTTGAGACTCCCAAAGGGCTCCCACCTATTCATTATCATGATTATGCTATTTATTTGATTCCATGAAGAGTTCCTCCAAACATCAAGCCTTACAGTTATCCTTATGCCAAAAAGAGTGAAATTGAACATATGGTTGTAGAAATGCTAGAGGCTAGTATAATTCAACCTAGTCAAAGTTATTTCTCTGCTCCAGTTGTATTGGTGCACAATAAGGATGGATCATGGCATATGTGTTCGGATTATAGGGAGCTTAAAAATCTCACTATTAATGATAAAGTTCCCATTCCCATCATTGATTAATTTTTGGATGAATTACATGGAACAATTTGCTTTGCCAAGATGGATCTTCGTTCAAGATACCATCAAATTATAATGGATATTGAAGGAATTCCAAAAATAGCATTCAGAACTCATGAGGATCATTATGAATTTTTGGTCATGCCTTGGCCTTACTAATCCACCTTCCACATTTCAAGGTTTGATGAATTCCATTTTCAAACCCTTCCTTATAAAAATTTTGTTAGTAGTTTTTGATGATATATTAACCTACAACAAGTCTTGGAAGAATCAAGTTCAACATGTTGATAGGGTGCTCAAACTATTGGAGGAGAAACAATTATATGAAAAAACCTCCAAATGCTTCTTTGGAGTACAAGAGGTGGAATATTTGGGTCATATTGTATCTCATGAAGGTGTTAAGGTAGACCCTAAAAAAATTAAATCCATTAAGGAATGGAAAATATCCACAACCATAAAGCATATTTGATGATTTCTCAGGTCGACAGGGTATTATCTCAAGTTTGTTAAGAATTATGGAAGAATAGTGACACCTCTAACATCATAACTGAAGAAAGATGCATTTAGTTGGACTCTAGAAGAAACTAAGGCCTTTGAACATCTTAAAGAGGCAATGTGCAAAGCAGCAGTCTTAATGCAAGAAGGAATACCCATTGCTTTTGAAAGTCATCAAATCAAAGGAAATAATTTACACAAACCTATTTATGAGGAGGGAATGTTAGCAATACTAAATTACCTAAAGCATTGGCGTCCTTACCTAATGGGAAGAAACTTTGAATTTAAAACATATCATGATAGCCCTAAATACTTTTTGCAATAAATATTATCTTCATAAGAGCAGCAAAAGTGGGTGACAAAGATGTTGGCTTATGACTTTGAAATCATCCAAAAAAATGGAAGAAAATTGGTGTTGTAGATGCACTCTCAATATTCAAGGATGAGGATGTGGAAGCATTACTTCATGACATTTCTATTATCCAACCTGAGTGGATAACTGAAGCAAGGGATGAATGGAAGAATGATGAAGAGATGTGGACAGGCATTCAAAAGTTGCAACAAGATCCTAGTACATATAATAGATTTAGTTGGGAAAATGATTCATTATGGTATAAATATGGCTTATATCTTTGTGAGAATTCCCAACACAAACAAAATATTATTTTGGGAATGCACACCTCTCCCTTAGGAGGTCACTAAGGACTTTTAAAAACTTACCATAGGTTCAAGAAGGAATTTTTTTGGGATGGCCTTAAATCTAATATTCATAAGCTTTTGGTTGAATGTTTGGTTTGCCAACAAAATAAAGTTGAGACAATTAAGACCCTGAGTCTATTACAACCTTTAGCCATTCCAAGTCAGCGCTGGGAAGAGGTCTCAATGGATTTTATCACAGGTTTACCAAAGTATTAAGGAAAGAGTGTCAACATGGTGGTAGTTATAGACTTACCATGTATGCACACTTTTTTGCATTGTCTCATCCTTTTAAAGCTAGTAGAGTTTCTAGTTAATTTATGGAAACAACTCACAAGCTTCATGAAATCCCAAAGATTATATTAAGTGATACAGATCTCATTTTCACTAGAAATTTATGGATGAAATTATTTTCCTGTCTTGGTACTCAATTATCTCATAACTCATCTTATCATCCTCAATCTAATGGGAAAAATGAGACAGCAAATAAATGTTTGGAATGATATCTTCATTTCTTTGTATATGATGAACAAATACAATGGGTCAAGTAGTTACCTCTAACTAAATGGTGCTATAACAATTCCTTCCATACTACAGCAAAAATGACCCCATTTATGGCACTTTATGGATATCATCCACCATCCATCACATCATCTTTAAGAGAAAATTCTAAGGTTCAAGTAGTGGAAGATCACATTGAGCATCAACAACAAGTTCTAAAACTGTTAAAGTATAACCTCACTATGACACAGAATCGAATGAAACAATAGGAAGATCAACATTGTAGTGAAAGAAGTTTTGATGTAGGTGACTGGGTATTCTTATGACTACAACCATATAAATAAATGTCTCTTGAGCAAGCTAAGAGGGATAATAAATTATCACCTAAGTACTACGATCCTTACAAGTTGTTGCAAAAGATTTGTACTATGGCATACAAATTGGAGTTGTCTGCATCTTCCCGAGTACACCTAGTTTTCCATGTTTCATGCTCAAAGAAGGTTATCGGTGACAAGATTCCAATTCAAACAGTGTTTCTAGAACTTGATGAAGAAGAAAAAATCATATTCAATCCTGAAGTAGTCATGGAAACAAGAACTAGATAACTATGAAATCGATTAATTTCAAAGTATCTCGTTAAGTGGAGGAACTTACCCACTGAAGATTCCACATGGGAGGATGAGACCTTTATGCAGAAGCATCCAAAACTACTCAAGTGTTGAGGACAACAATTTTTTGAAGGAGAGGGGCATGTTAGGTCCCTATAATACTAGTGTATCCCCTTTACTATTATTGTTAGTGTATCCCCCTTACTGTTATTGTTAGTGTAACACTCTTATTATTGTTGTTGTGCCCATGTAGCCCAAATATTGTTATTCTTGTGCCCCATAGAAGCCCACTATTGTTATTGTGCCCTTACATTATTATTGTTATGTAGGCTCTTATTATATTGTGGCCTCTTATACTCCTATATATACAAAGCAGGCATTGTCATTTGTATCATCCAATAATTGTTCATTTATGCAATGTAAAGGAGGTTTCCCCCTCGAAGAGGATAACTTTGAAGTCATTGATCTATCTTTTCTTCTATTTTGTGAGTTGGTTTCATAACATTGGTAATCTCACACTTCACTGCATGCACAGTGAAATCTAGGAGCTCAATGCCACTGCGTTGGCTTCTGGAATTGTGTAGAGCCTATCCTGGGTTGGCTCCAAATTCACACTACGCAGTTCCAGGAGCCAATCTCTCATCTTGTTCACTGATACTACACAATGCGTAGTCTCTCCTAGGCCCTGAACCAAATTGAACTGTGCATTGCGTATTTCCAGTCATCAGGCTTCCACACTGATTGTTGGGACTGTGTAGTGTGTAGTTCCCATAGTCACCCCTATCAGTCAAAATTATGCAATTCCTCTCATCAGATGCCCTAGTTGATGTGTTATTGTGTTGTGAAGTTATATTTTTAAGAGTTAATGTTTGCTTTCCATGAGTTTCCTTTCTATCCCACAAGTACCAGACTCATGAAGAACTTATCTCCAACAGACATTGTACCATAGCACTAAAGACCGTTGAATCAAGGGAGACCATTGAAAGCAGTAGTGGGGAAGCAGGTGAGAAATCACTAATTTACTTCCCAATATATGCATATGCCCAATTATTTATAGAAAAGGAATCAATACTAACATGGTAGCAAGACCAATAGTAGTGGAAAAATGCAGTAATCCAATACAAGATCAGCGAAAGAGGAATTGTTGACATAGTAAAGGGAGAATAGAGTTGCAGAGAGAAATTGCATTCAATATTCATGCAAGTAGATTTGACAACAGAAGAAAAGGTAAGTAGAGGACACAGATACCAGAGTAGAGGAAGAGAGAAGGGAAGAGGCTTTAGGTAGCAGAACTGAGGTCACATCAAGAAGAACAAGAACTGAAGGAATAAAGAGAACCGAGAAGGAAAGAACATGAGAAGAAGTAGAAATAGGAAGAAGAAGAAAGGCAAGGTGCAATAACATAGAAAATAGTGCCAATACAGGTTAATGAGATAGAAAATCCAACAATTGAGGAAGAGACTGAAGAGATGTAGGTTCCCTCGCCAAAGCTAAGCACAAGAAGCAAGTCTAGTTAGAGGTTGATAGGTACATGGAGCAGCTAAGGCAAGAACCCACTAGGAATGACTTGGAGTTTAGCACACCAAACATGCAAAAGTACATTGGTGGCCCTGTCATGGTCTACACCATGTTGCACATGCTTCACAACAAGTAGGACACACATTCCAATACCATATACCCATAAGTTATGGAGGAAAGATTCCACTATCAGGAAGACAACATCAAGTGGTTTGGGGACATCACAACATAATACCAAGCTTGGCATAAGTACTTGACCAAGAATCATCAAGTAGAGGTTGTCAAGTTGATCTTGCCCAAAAATTCGGAGTCATAGTGTTATGTCGTGTTAGGTTGTCTCCAGCCTATTTTGTCTCACATGGGTACATGTGGCAAATGTATAATGTTGTAAATATGTTGTAAGTGAAATTCCAAGTGTCTTTAGTGGAATGTGAACAGTCACTATGTAATGTAAAGAGTTATTTGTAAAGAAGTTGAAGAGACATGAGGGTAGTTGAAGAGTCACAAAGGGGAATTTCAAGTGTCACCCCACCCTTTGCTATAAATAGAACCTCATAACTCATAAAAGGGGCTTTTGGGAGCTAAGCTTTTAGATATACATTACTTAGAGAATGCTTGGAAAGTATTGTGATGAGCTTTGGCTTCTCCACAGTGTAGAGTGAGTACATATCGTTGGAGGAGCAGGTGGTGTTGACTGTAATGTTCCACTATTGGGGCTAGTCGTTGTCAATAATGTATGGATGGATGGAATTTTCACTTAATAATATAACTAAGTCAACATGTTTTCATGCATATGTTGTTATTGTAGTTGGACTATTATGGTTGCTTTAGCAATGTACATTATTCAACTTATGAATTTGTGTATGAACTATTTTGTATGAATTTGGTTGAAGATGTGTTGCTGTATTAACTCGTCACTTTGGATTGTGGACTATTTCGCTTCCATCTCGTGATGTCGTTCCTCTCGTGTGTTCCTTTTAGGTTGCATACTATTACAACCTTCTAAGGTACACACTTCATTTTCCCCTCTATATGTTAGAACCCCCATGCATCTCACTTGACTTGCTACAAGGTCACACACTTGCTTCTGACAAATTTATCATACTTACCTATGCTTGCTACCACTATTGTCAAGTCACTACTTTACTACCCACTGCTAGGACTCCTCCTCCAAACGGTCTAAGGTTTAGTTGGGACTTCTTACTATGTAGATCCCTTGACATGTTGGCAGGTCCAACACCATCAATAGGTGCACATCTTCTTATGAATATTGAGGAGTTTTCTTCTTCCCAAAATCCTTTTCTCTTTCAGCAAACTTCTTCTCAAGGGATTCAAAGGAAATCCCCTTAAGTTTTCCAATTGCTTGTAATGACTCAAGATAATGTGAATAGGTGGGATATAGTACCCTCACATAGGTTGTGAGAGGATGATCTGAACTTAAATAGGAACGCAAAAAATTACAAATAAAACCATAAATACATAAATGCAATAGAAATTAACACTTCATTTCATTAATATCATAATATTGAAATATGCTTACAAACAGAATGGAAATAAACTAGTTCAGGTAATGGTAACTTATCTCTGAGAAGAGATGTGGCGACTACATGCCTCTAAACTATGTTACAATGAGGCTCCAAGGCCTGTTTATTGTTGATAAATAATTGAAAATCCTAAACATCCAAAAACATAACCTTAGGAGATGACACGCCAAAATTGTTGGCCCCGTTTGGGTAAATTTATAGATCAATTTCCTGGGGTTATAAATTTGGCATATGATCTTTGTTCGGTTATCATACTACCTTTCTTTGAATATCTCAAAGAGGAGGCTAAAAAAAACAATAAAACAAGATTAGGAATTTTTCCATCTCTTTATTTTCCCTAAAAACGTTGTTTAGGGCTTCAAAACAACTCTAGAAGTTTAGGACCTGAAATACTACTGAAAATACTAAATTGTGTTACAATTAAGGAAACTAAAAAACTGAAAGAGACATTGTTGGGGGTCCAAATGGAATAGGAGGGTAGCCACCAATATCAACCTAGATTAGTCGTCCCCCATTAGGAAGCAACGGTCCCCATTGCATTGAGTACCTCCATGAGATGGGGAAACTTCTTTTGAACTTGGTCCCTAATGAGCCACTTACCTTGGTGTGGGAATTGGGAAGCTTTAACAAAATGATACAGGTGCATCTTCAGCTTGCGAGTATTCTTGATATGTGTGTCCATGATCCAATCAGTTGTGACTTGTTCCATGTAGTCTGGGTTTAGCTCTCTTGGTGTAAGTTGTTCTACAATGTCGGATGTGCCCAACAATGGTGGAAATTATGGCCTAAGGCTATCTACAATGAACGCAAGGTGCAGACCAGGTTATGATGGAATGATGAGATCGAAGGCATTATCCCATATAGCGTTATTGATGGTGTATGGCCCATATCGAAGCGGGCGAAGCTTACAATGGGGTCCAGTAAGGCACTTCTTCTACAAATGTAGCCAAACTTTGTTGCCCACCTGGAACTCATGCAACACTCGATGTTGATCATGGTGCTTCTTGTACTTAATATTGGCTCTATCTAATATATCGTGGACCTACTGGCGGATGTGTTGAATGTGCTCAATGAAGTGGTTAGCCCTGTTAGCTTCGGACTAGACATGAGTCAAATATTTCTGAGTAGCTGCAAATGGTATGGCCACATCAATGGGACATAATGGCTGAAATCCCAACCCTACTTGAAAGGGGTTGTGGCTTGTTGAGTATAAATTAATTAATATTAATTATTAGTATAAATTATTAATATTAATTATTATAGTTTTAAAAATTATTATAAATAAATAAATAAATTATTAATTTACTTTGATTATAAATTATTTTAAGGTTATTTATCTTATAAAATTATTATTATTATAAATAAAATTTCAAACTTTACTATTAATATTTATTATTAATATTAATTTACCAAAAATAATTAAAATGAAATAAAATGAAAATGATAAAAACCTAAAATATTTGGATAAAATTAATTATTAATTATTAAAGAAGCCGACCTTCTTTTTTCCTTAAAATAAAACAAGCTCACCTCATAACTATTTAAATCTCGCAACTGAGCTTTTCTACTATCAACATTCAAAATAGTCCTGATGATGGATCCCTGTTGGGATTTGAAACATTGACGAAAAATGGTTTTTACTCTGGGTTCTCCGATTTCTATGTTACGAGAACTTTGTTGTTGTTGCATTAGACATAGGGGAGGATTTCATCCCATGTGCATGGATGCTCCGAGTTGTACATGCACATAATGTATATCATCATCTTGTTGAAAATTTCTATTTGACCATCTGTTTGGGGATGGAAAGTCGTTTACTTAATGAGTTTGGTATCTAGCATCGACCAAAGACTTGACCAAAATACACTTAAGAATTTGTTGTGCCAATCATAGACAATAGACTATGGGATCCCCAAGTGTACCCACACTCACTCAAAGAAGATCTTAGCAGTGGCCTCTATTATGATACTCTTATTGTAGGCTACCATAATGGCCATCTTAGGGAATCTGTCAACAACCATGAAAACACAGTCATTTTCATGCTTAATAGAAGGAAGGCCCAACATGTAATCCATGGAGATGGATTCCCAAGGTCAACTAGGAGTAGGCAAAGGAGTATGTAGGCCTTTCGTCTTGATGGTTTATTTGGCAATGGCACATGCAGTGCAGGATTTAATGTGCCTCCAACATCTCAATGAAGCTTTGGCCAATAAAAATACTTCTGCAATACTACCATTGTTTTCTCTACTCTAAAATGTCCAGCAACCTGACGGTAGTGTGCCTCCCAAATCATCTTGTCACACTCACTTAAAGGAACACAAATGTGTCATAGGTGACATAACGGTGCATCCTAGAGGTCAAAATTTGGAACTTTCTTACATTCCAATAGTGTCTGGAGGCATCCACCCTAAAGTATAGTACCCACAGAAATCAAGCACAGTGATCAACGGCATGATTGGTGGTCAGATGAGGTAGTATGCAACATTGTTGATGCTTCCTTTCTTGTACTTAATGTTCAAATGGAATTGTTGCAGCTATGTGGACCATTTCTAATGGTGATCGTTCTGTAACTTCCCTTGTGCCTATATGAACTACAGGGGTTGGTTGTCTTTGTGGATGATTATTTCCTTCCCTAAAACGTAATGCTTCCGTTGACAATAGGCCTAGATAATGGAATACATTTCTTTATGGTAAGTTGGACACTTTCAGACTATGTCTTAAATTGTCTCACTGTGGTAAGCCACTGGATGCCCCTACTGAGTGAGAACTGAACCAATAGCATAGTCAGAGGTGTCTGTCTTAATCTCAAATGTTTGTTTCAAGTCTTGCAACGTGAGCACTATTGCAGAGTAGAGGTGATTCTTCAACTCAAAAAATGCCTTCTATTGGGTTTTGGACCAAAAAGACTTTTCTTCCACTCTGCCCTTGGTGACATGACTTAAAGGCCAAGTGAAATGAAAGAACCCCAACATGAACTTGTGATAGAAATTTCCAAGACCCAGAAAGCTACAGAGATCTATTAGAGTGGTTGGGGCTGGCCAATCTCGAATGACTTGTATCTAGGATGGGTCCACATTCACACCCTATTCATCAATGATGTACCTTAGATATTGAACCTAGGTCATGCCAAAAATTCATTTCTCAAAATTGGCACACATCTTGTCTTTTCATATGGTTTGAAGGACCTATCGAATATGGTGGAGGTACTCTTCTCAACTCTGGCTGAAGATCAAGATGTCATCTAAACATTAGGGGAGTTTTGAGGTTTAAAATGGGCCTCCTAAAACAAATGTACAACCAAAATAAACATTATAAGAACTAATAGGATTCAAGATGATGATGTCAACCATGGGGCATGATTCACTATTTTTTTAGTAAAAAAGTAAAAATATTAAAAAATAATAAAATAATAAAACTACTTTTTCAACTCGTATTTTGAACTTATATCCCTAAAGTTTATTAAATTTTTGAGCAAGAGCACTCGTTAGATGCAAAATTTGATTCCTCATCCAAACAATACCCATGTTGCATACTTTTGATTGAATCAAATTATGCATCCAACAAGTGTTTCCACTCGAAATTTGAGTAAACCCATAGGGAGAGAAGTTGAAAATACAAGTTAAAAAAAAAAAAAAAATCTTTTTTCCCTCTAAAATTTGATGATGTAATCTAATCTTATTTTATCATTTCCATAATTATTTTATAATTTCCTTAGGAGGCCCATTTTAGACCTCAAAAAATTCCCTAATGATATACCACAACGAATGCATTGGTGAAAGGTTGCAAGATGTCATCCATTAATCTCATGAAGGTTGCATGGGAATTTGTTAACTCGAAAGGCATTACCAACCATTTGAAAATGCCCTCCTTAGATTTGAAGGTAGTATTCCACACAACGGAGGGTTTGATAGGCACCGAGTGATAACCAAACTTCAATTCAATATTGTTGAAATATTTGTCCCCTTTGAGCTGGTCTAGAAGGTCATCAATCCATGGGATTGGGTACCTATTCCAGAAAGCGATATTGTTCAGCACCCGATAGTAAATATAGAATCTTTAAGTCATGTCCTTCTTTTGTAAAAATATAATCAAGCTCCCATAGGGTGAGGAGCTTCGCCTAATGTTCCCTTTGTACAACAACTCCTAAATCTGCCTCTTGATCTCATCATTCTTCAAAACAGAGCGTCGATAGATCGGTTCATTGAGTAGCGGCATGCCCGGGGTCGAATCGATGGAGTTCTTGATCTGGCAGTGTAAAGGTACCCCTATAGGTGAGGTGAAAATGTCCTTATACTCCTCCAGGACTTTGTCCATCTGTTGTTGTGCAGAGGAACCCTATTTGGAATTCGTGGCCACAACCTTCTTCTTGCAATGACGGAAAATCATAAGGAAAACAAATTTCCTTGTCTGGGAAATGATCTTACTGCATTTCCTTTTAGTGATCATAGAGATGGTAATAGGCGAGGCTACCTTCGGTATCTTGTACAACTTATTTCCAAAAGTAATAATCATAGAACAAGGTCTATACTCATATATAGCATATCGCTTCCACAAGTATGGTTGTCATAATAATACATCACAAACTTCAAGAAGAGCAACATCACACAGTACCTCATCTATGAAGGGCTTGATGTTGTAGGAAAGGCGGAACTATTGGCTGACACGGAGTTCTCGTCCTTGGTGAAACCACTCAATGGTGTACAGTTGTAGATGTGTTATCGTCAGTAAGCCCAGTGCCTCATGGCCTCTGCTGAAATGAGGTTCTTTTGGCTCCCGCTATCGAAAATGAACTGCAATGGAGAACCTTTCACCCATATCTTTGAGTGGAAGAGGTGTTCCCCCTCCTTTGGATCTTCAGGCTTATTCTTATGGATTTTGGTGGTGGCCACAGTGGCACTAGGCTCCACGTCAATTATCTACTTCCCTTTGTCATTCCCCTTGTCGGGTTCTGAATTAAGAAGCCTTTAGCTCGACCACTAGTGACTGCATGGCCCGACACTCAATTTTGTTGTGAGTGGAGCTCTTATAGATCTCGCACCATTTTCCCATGTCCTTCTTTGTCTTCGTGGTGTTGTTCATTGCTTGCGGCTTCGATGGGTTGTCGAGGGCCACCCCGCCTTAGCTTTGGCCTTTTCTCCATGGTTTGGGGACACCTTTTCTTTTCTTTAGATTCGCATATCCAAAGTTTCGCTTCCTCTGTTTAAACTTCTACTCAATCATGACAGTGTATCAGCATGTCATGCCAAGCAAGGAGATTTCTAGGAACTCCATCTCATCCTAGATGTACTTGTGTAGACAATCATGGTACTTGCATACCAAATGCCGCTCAAAATCATTGGTACCCAACTTACTGTGGAGGGTATGGAAAATATTTGTGAACTCTAGTGGTCCCTTCCCTAATTAGTGTGGTCCACTTTATGTATTTATCTTCATAGCTATCAAAATGGTAATAATGTTCCTTTATGGCGTCTCAAAATGAATCTCAAGTAGGCGCAGTTGAGAAAGTGAGGATTCCCTCTCCTCCTTTTATTCGCAGTAGGTTTCTTACTAGTCCTTCTCGTGCGGGGCAACTTTGAGAAGTGAAAAAGTAATATTTTCCCTGTTGGAAAAGTCCTAAACTTAAAAGTATCCTTTTAACAAATTCAACCATTTCTCTAAGGCATCAACATCTATTTGGCCCTCAAATATGGAAATATTGAAGTTAACTTGTACCTTAAAAGGAGTGGTTCCTCCAAAGTGGTTGTAGGATGAAGATGTGTCACCTATGGGTAGTCATCGAAGGATATGGGCAAAGTTATCCATCATCACATTCCTCTATCACTTGAGGGCTTTCTTGAGAAATATTTTGAAAGGATCTCCTACCCGCTTGTTTTTGTTTTCTTCTTCCATGGGAGGTCATTAAGGTTTGCGAGGCTGGTCTTGCAATGGTTCAACCATATTGAGCCCTAACTCCTTATACCATGACTTCGTTGGGGACATGCAAAAGAAAAACAAAGAAAGAATAGGCTGCTCTGATACCACTGATCTGAAATTAAACAGGAATTCAACAAATTACAGATATAACCATAAATACAGAAATGTGGAAGAAATAATACTTCATTTCATTAAATCATAATACTAAAATATGCTTACGAACATAATGGAAATAAACTAGCATGGGCAATAGTAGCTTATCTCTAAGAAGAGATGTGGTAGCTACATGCCTATGAACTATGTTACAATGAGGCTCCAATTCCTATTTATTATTGAGAAATGATGAAAAACCTAAACACTCGAAAACCAAACTCAAGAAGATGTAGCACCAAAATTGTGGGCATCGTTTGGGTAAATTTATAGATCAAAGAATGTTTGTTTGAAGGGAAATTAATGTTTTTCTTATACAATATTTGGATTCAGAAATCTAGAGGGTATTGGTAAATCACAGAGTTTTGGAAAGGTGGATCTAAAATCAATGGCTCAATGGCATGAAAGGTGAAGTTCAGTTTACTAGTGTGATATTGCTTGGATTTAGGTTGAGTTTCTTTTCAAGGAAGGTATCTTTGAAAATAATAAAATATTAATATGAAGGTGAAAAGAATTTAATAATATATATGTGTGTGTGCGTGCTTGGATATATCTTGAATTTCATTTTGATGAGGGTTTACTTGAAAAAATAAACATTAGTCTGAAAATTTGAATAGATGTGTAATTTTGGATTATGAATATTTTCTATTTTATGTACAATAATTTTTATAATTACTTTAAAAAAAAAATTAAATAATCTAAAAAATATTGAAAACATGGAAGAGAAAAAGAGGACAATCTCAAGTCACTCTTGGTACTCATAATAATGCAAAAACTAATTCAAGAAGAAATGAACTTAGTAATGTTATTTTTGGATATCTTAGCTATGTATGGGATATGAGAATTGTGTTCAATCTTTCAAGTGGATGCTCCACAAAGAAACAAGAATATTAGAAAAAAGTGCAAATATCATTATATAGATGTTAGAACTCATAATAATGCAAAAACTAATTCAAAAAGAAATGAACTTAGTAATGTTATTTTTGGATATTTTCACTATGTATGAGGCATGAGGATTGTGTTCAATCTTTCAAGTGGAAGCTCCACAATGAAACAAGAATATTAGAAAGGAGTGCAAATATCATTATATAGATGTTAGAAAATGTTAGAAAAAGAGAAAAAAAAATTATATTCATAGATTAAAAAGAAAGTTAAAATTCAAAAATCCAAATTCAATCTATTCTCTAAACAAAATTGTTGCAAAAAAAATTATAGTTTTAAATTAACGATGGAAAACAATTAAATAAAAAATAAAAA
>APFE031675967.1:28168-67331 GCA_000404065.3 Pinus taeda | reverse complement strand
TCAGTGCATGGACAGTTCAATGGAGACAAGTGTTAGAGGTGGGTGAAAGGGTGAGACTACTATCAGTTGTGACTATAGCTGTGCATGAGATTTGCACAATCATTGATTGAGATTTCCAATGAGGATTGCGCAGTACAAGCCAAAAGCAGATTCGAACTTGGATCTGATCTATTCTCAACTTGGATTGCGTAGTAGAGGTAGGCAAACAGTGGAGGAGATTTGAACCTGTGACTTGTTCAGATCTGAGCTAGTCTGTGTGTAGCATGTGGAGATAGTACTGAGTACTTGTGAGGAGTATTGTACTATGTATTGTTACATGTTATCTATCATTATAATATACAGATAGTTGGGGTTTTCAGCTGTATGATTTCCCCATTACTTACTGTGTTGATATGTGTGGTTGATGTTTCAATGTGCGCATGCGATTGTTTTTTTAATTTCGCAAATTGATGATCAATAGTAGAGGAGGTTATGTATTATGAATGAATTCCGCAAATAGTGTATAATAAGGATAATATCTGTGAATAAGTGTTATATTATTCAAGATTTCTACAAAAAACAATTAACTAAACCCCACCCAAATTGGGTTTGCAAACACTGTGTTGGTTGGTGGCTAAATCAATGGAAAATACACTAAAATGGTTAAGAGATCTAAAAGTTTGTGTGACTGGAATCAAGTGACATTAAGCTGCTGGAAACTGGTGCAGCAACAACAAAAAACTAGAGAGGAAGACTGTTGCAAAAAGATAGGGAGATGGGTGAAACACCTAGGGAAATTGATGGGACCCTAAAGAAAATGACCCAACAAGTTTAAATGTGAAACTATGGATGGTAACAACCTACCTTAATTGATATGAAACAAACAGGTATACATATGGAAAATGTGGCTGAAAGCGCTATAGAAACTCAGATTACTCACTTAGCTAAAATCCTCCTAGAAAGGTGGAAGCGTACTAGAAGCCCTAGGGGAGGCTAAATTTGACTTCGACGAGAAAATCAAAGTGGATCAAGGCCTAAGCAGGATGAGACAGAGATTAGACAACCCAACAGACAACTCTCTGCAAAACCGAGAAACAAATATGAGAAAAACCCTAAAACCCAGAAATCGCTGCTACTAACTTGTTTTCCTATAGGGATCGCACTTTTTGGGCTGATAAGTGCGCTCTAGCCTCCATATCACACTTTATGGGCCAAAATGTGCGATTTCTGCTTCGTGGATCTCGGTTAGCAAATCTCAGAAAAAAGTGTCGCCTTTGTCGTGACTGGTTCCTGTGACATGTGGAAAAGACTAGAAAGCTTGCAGAAGTCATAAATTTAACAGATCTAGGGTTAAAAAAAATTAGGAAACATTAATGGAATTGAAAAAAGAAGAAATCCTAAGCTGAAAACTGAAGGTCACCCAAGTTTTTGGATCTGAAGTATAAAACCCAGTGGAGTCACAAATTTGGTTGTAGTGTTTTCTTCTCAAAGATGTACGAAAAGAACTCACTTAAGATTGTGGATGACAAACAATCTCAACAATATAAATCGCTGCTAAACATTGCAGATCTGCAACAACTGATAGAAGCAAAACCTGCCAAAGTCCAGATCTATGCTACAATCATAGTTAAACAATAAAAAGAAAGATTAATAACTCCAATCATCCAATGGAAACCAGATATGTAAAGAATAATTTTATTATAACACCTGTGAAGGGAACAAATAGATGTTACCAGTCCCCCTCTATGGGATGGGTTCTTGGCTGTCCTCAAAAGTCTTCAGCCTGTGTAGAGTCTCTCTCCTCTATAATGTGTAAACCCAACAAAAATATGGTCTGCGACAATGAAAATAATCATAGTTTTATTTTATTTTATATTTTAACAAGATCGGTTATATTCTATATTTCCAAAAACAAAGGGAGGAACTAGCTCCTATTAAATCTGAGACTGTCTAGAATCATGCCATATGAGGAGATGATGGGAATGTAGTCCCTAAATCCTATATGCGTGATTCAAAAAATTCTAGAGGTTCTTATTACTACTCTGACATATTGCCTTACAAACTGGAACAACAACAAGATATATTTGCACAACATACTACTTACAGACCTTTAGAACACTTGAAGACTGATTAGTATTGGTTCATTGAGTGGTCTTACTGAGACCTCTGCTTGTTGCCCTAATATGTTGAATTTTCTCCCTCCTTGCTCAGTGTGGTGTTTTTGAGATATGTAACCGCCTCCTCCAGGTGAACACATTTGTTTTTGAGAGCGATAATTTCTGCTTCCTGGCTCTCAAATTGCCTATTTTGATAGTTGATATCAAACTTCATTTCAGATCTAAGATCTTGAATTGTGTAGAAATTCAGACTGTAGATCATCGGATTATGCAATATACTAAAGCAAAATACTAGATGTACTTCTACAACAAACTTGTGGAAGCTTAATCGATTTTGAGTAAGATCAATTAGAACACATATATCAGAGAGTGAGAAAGCAATCACACATGAACACAGAAGAATACTCCGGGGAAAGCCTCAGCTAAAAACCCCGATCTCTGTAATATCATACAAGTGGAAATATGTCCGGATTACACAAAGCTTTAGCTCACAAGCTATCTAGCTCTCAGTACAATCCTACAATGCTGCTCATAGACTGAATAGACATAACATATGCCTTCGCTCAGTCCTCCAATCCTCCTATTTCTTTGCGCAATTTCTCCTGGGGTCCAATGCTGCCACCTATGTGAATTGACCTCTCACACAACTCATCAAACTCAAAAGTAACTGCGCAGTCCTGAAGGAGATAATTCCTTCTGCATGGATGAGTTTCTTATATAGGAAAAATCCTCCAACTGATAGTACACTATCCCTTCCTCTGATCTCAACTAGGTCTCTGATTGAATTGACATGCATGAGTTATTTATGAGAGAATATTCAGTTATCTAAAGTGCAACAGTTACATGCATGCATGCATTAACTAACTGAACTCACAATCAGTTCCACAAACTGTTGGAACTAACTGGACTTAACTCAGTTAACTAAGCTAACTAATTACAACTCAAAGTACAACTCATCCTGATCTCCTTAATCAAGGGATAACTTCCTCAATCAAAGGCGAAACTGTTGCATGTCTTCACATAGACTTCATGTTTGATTTTCTATAGCTAATTAACTCAAGATGAATTAATTAATTATTTTTCAAATAGCTGTTGAGATCAAATTCGAATTATAATTCTTAATTTTAGTTAAGGTACTAACTAAAGTTGGAATGTATTCCGAAATGCTATTTATAGCAATGCTATTTTTAGCATTTCTATTTTTTGCTATTTCGAACAGAGTTGGAATATATCCTGAAATGTTATTTATAACATTTCTTGTTGCTATTTTCAACACTCCCTCTCAACAAGAAAGGCATTCAACTTGAACTTGATCCCGAACCTTTGGAATGTTCTGCATGCAACACTTCTCTCAAGTGTTGTTGATCCCGCAACTCTAGAAACAAAAAATATCCAACCTGAATAAGAATGATGCCTCTGTCATCGAAGTCTCTGACTGTTATTGCCTATGTCGACTGGAAACTCTGCACCTCTGTTCTCTTCAGTATCTGACTGCTCTGGCCTCTATCACTTTGATCTCTGACTACATCAATCACACCGATTCCTATTGCTACATCTGTGCTGCTGTTGGTCCTATCTCCTAGTACTGCATCCGCACTGCACCTACTCTCATCATGTTGCATCTTGCTACCCACTGCTGCACTACAACTCAGTTACTGAGAAGTAAGTAACTGATCTCCCAACTGACTTCCCTATTGGGCTAGAAACATCCTCTGATGCTGAAGCTTCCTCTTCCGCTCCATTCGCATTTGTCTCTACCCACTTAGACAGTCTTGCTACTCCTCGTCAGGGCTCCCTTAGCAAGGTCTAATCAAAGAGGTTGGGTACCTCAATGATCCTGCTCCTATTCCAGCCTTCTTGGGATTGTCACTCCACATCGCCCCACCTCCGACTTGGAGGTATGGATGCATGTGATCCCTCTACCCACTTGGCTTAAAATTCCTCCCTATTGGAGGTCTCTGCATGAGTGGATGCCTCCACTCGGTCTCCTCTTGGCTTCTTTAGTTGTGGCTGCTCCACAACCTCCTGAAGCTGCTTCACCAATTGTGGATCCTCCACAATTGTCTGAGACTTCTTCTGGTGCTGCATGTTGAGAGGTAATGTACTCTCCCTCTCAACCACCGAGTTTCCATTAGTTGCCTTGCTCCTCAAGGCTTTGCTTGCATATTGAACCTCAAGAGCATACAGGTTCTTGACGCGTGAACCGATCTGCTTCACTTGTCTCTTCATTATGTGTCTAAGGAAAACCTTTCCCTTATTGAAGACTACATCATAGCCTTTTTCTTCCAGCATCGTGATCGATACCAAGTTTTTCTTCAATCCTAGCACATACTTCACATCTATCAAGGTAATGCGAGCTCCATCCTCCCTCTGAAAATAAACCGTGCCCACACCTGAAACACTATACTTTTCATCATTACCCATCGCTATGAGTATCTTGAGGTCTTTCTCCTCCAAGGTACTGAACAGACCCTTATCACTGGTCATGTGGAATGAGGCTCCACTGTCAAGAAACAAACTACAACCCATAATCAATGAAACCATGCATGTGATGAGGGTAAAATCCAATTCGAACTAAGAGGCCAATGCCTCACCTTCATATCCTTCCTTGGATCCCTTCTTGGATTTCTTCAATGGACACTTTGTTGCATAATGGCCCACCTCATGACAATGAAAGCATTGCACTTTCAATTTGTCAAACTTCTTCCCACCATGGGAAGAACTCAATTTGGGATGAGAATCCTTCTCCTTCGCTTTCTTTGCCTTAATCGCTAAGGCACAATTTTCTTCATCCTCCTTGGATGAAGAACCATATATGGTGCTTCTTCTTATCTCCTCCTGCATCAGATCTAACCAAAGTTGTTCCCAATCTGGCAATTTCTCTCTTTCATTTACTGAGTCTTGGTAGCTATGCCAGCTCTTAGGAAGACCGAGGAGAGCAAGACTCACCAGGTCATCATTGATTGTCGTGATCCCTACACTTCCAATCTCATCCCTATAGGTGGTGAGCTTGTTCAGATATGTAGAGATCGTGTCTCCCTTTTCACACTTGATTTTCCTAAGCTTGTCTTTCAATGCCAACTTCCTCTGATCGATGTTGTTCTGATATAGATCCTTCAATGTTTTCCGCATTGAAAACAATCTCTCCTTCCCATGGAGACTCAAGACTATGTGGTCTCAAAATCCCTCCAGAAGAATCCTCCTCGCTCTAGCCACACATTTCTTCCATTCTCCCAATTCTGTAGCATTAGCTGTTGTTGGCTTGGGGACTTCTTGATCAATGAATTCCTTCAAACCATTATCCTCTAATACTGCTTCCATGCGATCCTTCTAGGCTATATAATTTGAGCTGCCATCAAGGGCATACTTGAGTCTCAAACAGTTGAACGCCATTGGTGAAATTTGAGATGTGATAAGAATTCAAATTATATATTCAGGAACTTCAAACTTTGAACTTCTCCCTTCTTTGTAAACTATTCTTCACTTTGATCACCTTTGCTCTGATACCATGTAGAAATTCTGACTGTAGATTACCTGATTATGCAATATACTAAAGCAAAATATGAGATCTACTTCTACAACAAACTTGCGGAAGCTTAATTGATTTTGAGTAAGATCAATTAGAACACATATAACACAGAGTGAGAAAGGAATCACACATGAACAGAATAATACTCTGGGGAAAGCTTCAGCTAAAAACCTCGATCTTTGTAATATCATACAAGTGGAAATATGTCTGGATTACACAAAGCTTTACCTCACAAGCTGTCCAGCTCTGAGTACAATCCTACAATGCTGCTCATAGATTGAATAAACACAACATATGCCTTCCCTTAGTCCTCCAAGCATCCTATTTCCTTGCGCAGTTTCTCCTGGGGTCCAATGTTGCCACTTGTGTGAATTGACCTCTCACACAACTCATCAAACTCAAAAGTAACTGTGCAGTCCTGAAGGAGATAATTCCTTTTGCATGGATGAGTTTCCTATATAGGAAAAATCTTCCAATTGATGGTACACTGTCCCTTCCTCTGATCTCAACTGGGTCTCTGACTGAACTGACATGCATGGGTTATTTATGAGAGAATATTTAGTTATCTGAAGTGTAGCAGTTACATGCATGCATGCATTAACTAACTGAACTCACAATCAGTTCCACAAACTGTTGGAACTAATCTAACTAGACTTAACTCAGTTAACTGAACTCACTAATTACAACTCAAAGTACAAATCATCGTGATCTCATTAATCAAGGGATAACTTCCTCAATCAAAGGGGAAAATGTTATATGTCTTCACATAGAATTCATGTTTGATTTTCTACAACTAATTAACTCAAGATGAATTAATTAATTATTTTTCAATCAGCTACTGAGATCAAATTCGAATTTTAATTCTCAATTTTAGTTCGGGACTAACTAAAATTGGAATGTATCCTGAAATGCTATTTATAGCAATGCTATTTTTAGCATTTCTATTTTTTGCTATTTCCAACAGAGTTGGAGTATATCTCGAAATGCTATTTTTAGCATTTCTTGTTGCTATTTTCAAGAAATTGTTTCTTTAATTTTACCAATCATGAACTTGTTTGCTTTGCAGGTGGCACAACTGTCATTTTGGGAGGCTTTCTCCACTGGATTGAACTCCATTTCTGTGGTTTGGTTCTCTGTGACATAGTACTGCTTCCTGAAGTTTCTACTTGTGAAAAACCTTAATAACCTTCCAATTCCCTTGAATAAGTGATACTGATTCTGCTTTCTGTAGTCTAGATGATTTATTTTCCCTCTTTGAGATGTTGACAGAGGTTGTGATAAACCACTAGACCAGAGCTTTAATGCACTGGTAGCTTGATAAAGTATTGAGAAAATGACAAGGTAATTGGGGAAGCTCATACATTCAAGATACTTACAACACAGAGGATGTATTTCCAACAATTTAAGTGCTTTTGGGAGAGAGTTGTCAGAAATATGAGTGTATAATGGAGAGGAATGGTCGCACTGATAATATACAAAAGGCTTTTAAAAAGGAATGCCTAGAATTATTAAATGGATTATGCAATTAGAGGGCCAAGGAGGGAATTGCGAAATAGAGGCTACGGGGATAGCGATGAAAGGTCCGCAAATGCATGAGGATAGGGAGGGACCGAAATTTAAAGGGACTAAGAGAGCAGGATGAGGATCATGAAGGTTAAGGATTGTGCTTATCTGAAATGAAATAAGTGGCTTTACGACATTGAACTTTGGGATTTGGTTGAGCCTTGATTTTCTTAGGATTTTTTGGTTGGAGTCACGGGACCTCCATGCTATTTGAGCCGATGGAGTATCTTTACAATGATTTGCTCTGGTCCTTTGAATCTGCCTCGTTTTGATCTTTAGATTTGTTTGGGAAAATGCGTCTTTTTATCATGATTATAATTGATTGTCAGTCACTAAGGGATTGATATATGATAAACCTACTTGTTTTCTCTTATTTCTCCTTCCTTCCTGGAAACTGCATTGTTTGCATAATGATCTGCTGTGCTATTGTTCTCTCACAAGATGTGCTTGAATGTGATATTACCTAAAACTTCTAGATTGCTCGTGATTCTTTTAAATATTCTGTTCATGGCTACATTTAGGGATTTGTCTTGCTAACCATTGCTTCAATTATGATTGTAGAGTCCCCAAGAATTATTGGGTCTTTGATCTCATTTTTTTTTAAGGATTTTGGAACCCATTAACAAACTGTAAGCCTCTGCCTTGTTATTTGAGGTTTCCCCCAGACCCCATTCATAGGAAATAAGCATTTGCCCCCAAGGATCATTTATGTTGCCTACAGCTCTTGCTCTGCCCGGATTATTTTTGGAGGCCCTATCGAAGAAAAGGAAGAACCTATTTTGATTTCATTTCCAAGTTATAAACTCTTCCTCATTTAATATGATTTACCAATTCTATGTTGGAGGTATGTCCCTGAGATTATTATTTCCATTATTTCTTATTGTTGCCTTGATGATCCAGTTCCTTTCTTGCTGAAGAAGACTGTTATTAATTGCTATTGTTCCCTTCATATTTAAAAGTTCATAGGTAATTCCCCATGTTTTTGACAATATTTTCCCAATTTTTAGTACTTGATCTTTGAAAATACTTTTATTCCTTGAGATCCATATCTGCCAACAAAGTAGAGATGGAAGGCTATCCCAAAACCTTTTAATGGTTTGCTTATTCTTCATCAAGTAAGGATATGTTTTTTTTCCATTCTATGAAGAATTCATTGAATGTTCTGGAGAAATTGAGTTCCACTTCCAAGGGACTAATTAATTGCTTCCAACATTCTTTAGTGACAATGCAATCTAGCAAGAGGTGTTGAATAGATTATTCTTCCTTTAGACACATTGGGCACCTTGACGGGCCGAAAAATCCTTTTCTTTTGAGGTTTTCAGCAATGAGAATTTTCCCTTTTAATAGGGTCCAACTAAAGATTTTGAATTTTGGGAGACTTTCAGTTTTCCATATGGACTTCCAAGGAGCCTAGTCTTGTTGATTTTGTTGTGCTTGTAGAACAGTATATCCGGTCTTAACTATGTAGCTTCCTCCATTTGGGTCCCATATTATTGTGTCTTCCTCCTCCATGCTCATTGGGGCTAATCCTTTGAGGTGGTGCAATAGGTTGTCCCATTAACTTTTTAGATTTGTAGGGATACTTGGTATGTACTAGTCTTGGCAGGTCCTATTTTCCCAACCTGATATGGTGTGAAGGGTTATTATTCCTCTGTCCTCCATCCAATTTTTTATATCTTCATGGACAAAAAGGAGATTTAAAGGTTCCGTCCCCATGATTTTGTCTTCCCATAGCTTGGTATTTTTTCCATTGCTTGGCATTTTTGAAGTGAATTTGCTTATTGTCGGTATCATTTTCTTAATAAGCTTCCAGACTTGCGTGTGTGGCCTTATTGGAACAGTTTCAGACATCAAATCTGTTCTTGGATGATTCATATATTTTGAAGCCAATTTTTTTTTCCACCAGCTATCCTTACTAGTGATCATTCTCCAAATGATTTTAATCCCTAGAGAAACATTCATCAAACTGGGTAGGCTTATAGATAAGCCTCCTTTCTCATAGGGCAGAGTTACTTGTTCCCATTTTACCAAATTGAATTTTTTAGTCTCTTGTTTCCTTCCTTGCCAGAGGAAGCCTCTTATGATTAATTCCATTTGTTTGTGTGCACTATCCGGGGCCAAAATTGTGTCATATTGATATATTGGTAGCGCAGTGAGCATATATTTGATTAGAATCACCCTACGTGCCATGTTCAGCCACATCATTCCCCATTTTTGAATTTTCTCTTTCATTTTTTCAATTTGTTTACTCCATAACTCAGCCTTAAGATTTTCTTTGGATATGGGTAGTCCAAGATAGAAGAAATGGTTCCATCTTTCTTGTATTGGGATCTCAAGAATCTGAGATATTCTTTGCATGGTACGGGATGTGGTGTTCTAGCCATAAATTCTGCACTTGGCATTGTTTAAGAGGCCCCAGAGACCTCCAAAAAGTTATCAATGATTTTTTTAAATCTTTGAGTAATTATGCATGAGGCACCTCCCAACAAAAGGGTGTCATCAGTAAACAAGAAATTATTGATGATTTTAATTCCCTTTGAAATTTGCAAGCCAGTTAAGGTTCTTTCTCGCCTTTATTTGTCCAGTGTTCTACTTAGAGTATTAACCATTATTATGTATAAAAAAGGAGAGAGAGGGCATCCCAGCCTCAAGCCTCTATAACTTTGGAAGAAGTCACCGGGTCTTCCATTTATCGGTGGTGCGATCCATGGATCAGTTATACAAGCCTTGATAACCTCAATGATTTCTTTTGAGAAACCAAATTTCTTTAGAACAACCATGAGGTATGGGAGGCTTACCCTATCAAAGGCATTAGCCATGTCTAATTTTATAATAATTCCCTTTTCTTTTCTTAGCATGCTTGAATGAATAACTTCTTAGATCACCAGTACATTGTCTATAATCTGCCTGTTTGGTACAAAACCTCCTTGATTTTCTGAAATTATCTCTAGGAGAAATTTATTTATTCTATTGGCTATTATCTTTGTTACTATTTTGTAGGAGTTGCACACGGATATTGGTCGAAATTTGCTAAAAGTGGAAGGATTAGCCTCCTTTGGAATTAAAGCCACATAAGAAGATTTGGTGTTGCCTCCCATTTTTTTGTTTTTAAACACATTTCTTACCATTCTCAATAAATCCTTTTTTATTGTCTGCCAATGCTACCTATAGAAAGCGATTGTGAAGCTATTCGGGCCCGGTGCCTTATCTGGGTGAAGGTTCCATACTGCTGCCTCTCTTTCTTCTTCCGAGATTTATTTCATTATTTCTGCGTTTTGTCCTTCATTTATCTTGTTTGGAATATGCCGCAGAAAATTTTTATAAGCGACTGCTTCTCCATTTGCTATTAGAAGATTTTTAAAATGTTTGTCTGCGTCTTTTTTTAGTTCCTCTATTCCTTTAATCTCCTGTCCATCTACTTGAATTTTATCAATTTGATTTCTTGCTCTTCTAATTTTAATGGAGTTGTGAAAGAATGTTGTGTTTATATCCCCTGCTTTCAGCCATAAGCTTTTTGACTTTAATCTCACCTATTCTTCTTCTTTCCAATTTTCTCTATATTTCTCAACAAATTTCCTTTTCCTGTAGATGATCTTCTTTGTCCTCCTCCTTGTTTTCCTTTGCCTCTTGTAAATTCTCCATCTTTTTTATTAGGTCTGCCCTTCTTTTTTTTTCATTTTATTTAGCCAATATCTTCAATTCCTTTCTCAGATTTTTAAGCTTTATTTCCCACACAAAGTAAGGCGATCCCGTGACCTTCTAAGACCATACTTCTAAACTTAATTTTATGAATTATTCACTATTGTTCCATATTGGACAATATTTGAAAGGTAATGGTCCTTTGTTTTCCATCAACCCTAAAGTGATTACAACGTGCTTGTGATCAGATGCCGTGGTATGTATAATTTTTTATCTTGCTGAATCATAATAAGAGATGATGTTGTCTTGTACCAAGATTTGGTCCAATATTTCTTTTATATTATTTTTTCCCACCCTTTTGTTATTCCACATGTACTTGTCGTTATTTGGAGGAATATCTATTAGCTTGTTTTGTTCCCTAATTGTTTCGATAGCATCCCTGGATGAGTCTGCATGGAAGGTCCCTCCAAAATTTTCCTCTATATTTAGGACCAGATTGAGGTCCCCTCCCAAAATCACTTTTCTATTGTGTGTTTCATTTAAATTTTCTTGTACCGTGTTCCAATATTTCTCCTTTTCCCTATAATTATTAGGAGCATAGATGTTGATGAAACAAAATTACTCCTTGGTGTTTGTCTCCTTTAGATCTGTTCGGATCCAGTATTGTTCCTTTTTTTGCTATAGCATTTCCCATTTTCCTTTCCTCCATAGTGTACACATTCCCCCTGAAGCCCCTATGGCTTGTTGGCCTATTCTCTCATAATTTTTTAAGTTTTTTTGGTCACTTTTTCTAATTCCTGGTAGCTTGTTTTGGTCTCCTAAAGCGTAAAGATATATGGGTTTTCCTTTACTAGGATGTCTCTTGCTGCATTTACTTTAAAGGTTGTTCCCATACCATGACAATTCCAAGATACCACAATCATTACTTATTTGTTTGATGGGATGAGGGGCCTTTCCCTCTTTGCTGATTTTGATTTTTCTCATTGTCCCAGAAATTTTCCCAAAGAATGAATCCATAG
The DNA here is from genome assembly GCA_000404065.3 of Pinus taeda. Lineage (NCBI taxonomy): Eukaryota > Viridiplantae > Streptophyta > Pinopsida > Pinales > Pinaceae > Pinus > Pinus taeda. The sequence continues at coordinate 55,485 of APFE031675967.1, read as the reverse complement.
GTTGTTGTGTTCCTTGGGCCACCTCTTTTGTTGTTGCTTCATCTCTAAGATCCCTGTTGGATTTTCTTCCTTCTTTATTTAAGTGTTCAAGGGTTTGGAGGGATTCCTTGGATTAATTTTTGGTTAGTATTTTGTCCATTGAGGGATGAGGAGGGCTGCGATGGGTTATAGGGATTGAGGGAAGTGGAGGGGGGAGGAGGGGAGGAGGGGGGTGAGGGGAGGGCTGAAAGCTCTTCTAGGGGGCCAAAAGGGTTGGTATTGGCAAGAGATGATGGGAAAGAGGAAGGGTTGTCTACGATGGGAGAGGATGGGGAGGGATCAATGGGAGCTTGAGGTTGGATTGAAGGGGAGGTGGTATATTTGTTTGATGATTTTTTTCTTTTGACTTGTTCCTATTTCACTTTAGATTATTCTAGATTTTCATTTTCTTGTTTTTTTGGACATCTATTTGCGAAATTACCGTATTCATGACATACCTTTCACTTGAAGGGGATCTGTTCATAGTCCAACTATTGTATGTGCATCCATTGATCAACTTTGATCTTTACTACCTCCAGAAGGCCTTTCCTTGGATCCACTTCGAGACAGATCCTTGCACATGCATGCATGTTTTCTTTTCGTTCACATCTGTCAATGCATTTTCCCACAACATTCCCGATAGCTTTAACTGATTCGTCTCCCGAGCAGTGAAGAGGGAGATGGAGTAGTCTTACCCATACCAGCACCACGCTGGGTACATCCATTTCAGGATCAAAGTCAGGAGTCCATTTGTTTAATTATAACCCTCACATATCCATGAAGTATGGACAGTTTCTAAAGATTAATTCTCAGTTTTCCTTTGTTTCAAAATGGAATGTGTAATACCCTCTTCCACAAAATCTTATGGAAATTTTCCCAGTTATTGAAGAAGTTCAGTTTCTTTCAACCCATTTCTGAACAGATCTTGGGGATGGCCATAAGCCAGTAAACTGTCCAACCAATCATGTTTCTGCTAGAGATAGAGCTGCACAACAAGGAAGAGATGGTGGGAGAGATATCTTAGGAATATCATCAAGTTTCTTCACAAACTTGGATATTGACGATCTGATTTTAGGAGGTCCAATGGTAGTTATTAAATATTTAAAGGCATTTGTAGTTTATTCATGCTCCTTTTGAACACCTATGTGAGGATCTCCATCCTCTTGAAGATTCGATAGATCCATCGATGCAACAGGAGGTTGTAGGAGGGTCGGCTGGGAACCTCGTGCTCACCAGGGCAGAGGGCGTGCGTGGTTCAGTAGTGGCAGCAGAGGCTCAATGATTTTTTAATTGTCGCATTGTTATCAAAAGAAAATTGTGACAATTCATTATTAAATGAAAATAATCATAGTTACAATAGTGAGTGCAACAATGAAAATAATCAAAAGTGAATAATGAATGGAAAACCCTTCTATTTATAACAAAATATTGAGTTATTCTTGAATAATGACCAATAATAAAATATTATTGATCCCATTCTTGGAATAACCACTTCGAATATTTTATTATATTTGTTTAGGAGGGAAAAAGTATTTAAAATTTTATTTAGAAATAATAAATAAATAAATGATTTATTTATCATCTCATGGAATTAGTTAAGGAATAATAAATAAATAACGATTTGTTTAATTATTCCTAAGGGATTTAGTCAAATTTAACAAAGAATAATAATTAATTAGTGATTAATTAATTATTCTTAGAGAAAAATAAGATAATTAATGATTTATCTATTTATTTTTCATGATTGGGTCAAATATGACAAGGAATAATAATTGAACAATGGTTTGATTAATTATTCCTAGAAGAAAATTAGATAATTAGTAATTTATTTAATTATTCTTCATGGGTTTAATTATAAATTACTTTAAAAAGGTGGTTTATTAAGTAATTTCTCACTGTGAAAGCAATTTTACTATTGTAAAATTGGCTTTACATGGTGTACTTCGATCTAGCTAGTAAATTAGGCCAGATGATCAATTTTTTGGTGATAACACCTCAAGTTGTAATATCTCTGACAAAAGATCCTTTTAAGATCACACATGCTCCTACTTAGCCTCATTAGGGTCCTGAAATGGTCAAATAGTCTAATCCTTCATCATATTAGGAGGGCCTCCCCTCCCAAGGTATGCCTCCTCTTCTCCCTAGCTATCTATCTCCTTCAAAAAAAATCTTTTGTTTTTCCTTTGTTTCCTTGTGTCCCTCCCTTTTGGAAACTATATACTATCTATGCACTCTCTCCTTATAACATCCCTTGTTAAAAATCGATCTAAAAATATATGAGACCATTGTCATGGGACACGTATTCCAAGCTAAATGGTGGGGAAAACATCCTAGTGGGTGTTAATTCGGTTTATTATGGCTAAGGAAATTGGAAAAGGTAATGGTAAAGGCTTTGGAGACAAGAGGCATTAATTGACATTTCATTTATGAAAATAATGGAATTTAGTAGAAAAGGGAGGTGAAAGGTCACAGGTTGCATGTGAGGAGGAAAATGAAAGAAAATAATGGAAATTAAAGAAAATAGAGGCCTCATTAATAAAAAGGATTATGAGGATCAGTAGGTAAGCTTGGTCAGTTCAGTTTTGGAGCTCTCTCTCTCTTCTCTCTCTCGCACTCTTGGATACTTAGATTTTTCTTGGAGAACTCTTGGAGAGTGTGGCATACTTGGATTTTTGGAGCAAGAAGGCAAAGGAAGAGTAAGAAAGTGTAAGAGGACATCAGGATCAACAACTACAATGGGTTTTGCTTGCAGGTAGAAAGTTGCGTGTATGTTTTCCTCTCTAGTTTTGGCATGCATGAAACATACATGTGGTTTCTTGGATATGGTATGTCATTTGCATGGAGGATTGATTGCATTGACAATGGATTTTCCTATCCTTACCATTTCCTAAAGAGCCATGGTGTTGTGGGTTTATTTTTTTATTTTTCTTGTTGGTTCTCATGTTTCCTTTAGCTTGGGTTGAGTTATTAGTTCTGAAAGCCTTGGTTGGAAAAATGCTCTAGAATCTCTGTAACAACTTGGCTTGAGTTACTAGTCTCATAAGCCTTGGTTAGACAAATGCCTTGGAAGCCCTTTAACAACTTGAGTTTAGTTACTAGTCCTGGAAGCCTTGGTTGGAAAAACACTTTTGAAGCCGGTGACAACTATGGGTTGAGTTACTTGTCCTGGAAGCCTTGGTTGAACAAACACTCTGGAAGCCCAACAAAAACTATGGGTTGAGTTACTAGTCCTGGAAGCCGGGTTGGAACAAACACTCTAGGGCCCTGGAAGGCTTGGGTAGAGACCAATACGTGATGGTTTTATGATGTTCGACCACGAGGTTGAATCATCGTTTGATGGGTTGAGGTGGATGGCCTCTAGAAGCCCTCGATGGTTTTTGATAGATGTGTTTTATGAGATCCCACATTCATGCTTGGAATATGGCACGGGGGTGAATGGCTAAAGAGAGATTTGACTCAACCATTCTACGGCCAGATGGAATATGGTAGTCCCATACCGGGTTGGCTTTTGCATCATTAATATGAGGTTATTTCTTCTTGTTATATCATGAGTAATATATTGGTTTATATGTGGATTATAGGGCTAAGGTATCCTTGGTATTCCTATTTTTATTATGTTGGTTAAGATAATGTATTAAGGCAGTAGCTATGTATGGCACTTATTATGTTTTTACTTGTATATGAATGAAAAATGTATCTATGGCCTAATGGATGAAACTGTAGCTAAAGTGACAAGGAAACAATGCCTCATAGCGAATCTCAGATAAGTATGAGATCCTTATGCTTAGTTATGTCATTTACGCTTGTAGATTTCATTAATGCCAAGTGTTTGACATAATATCACTCCTAATTGGGGATGGTCAGGTCTAGTCCTGGAGTTAGTTTTTGGTTTATTAGTTTTTTCATCATGTGTTTAATGGATTATGAAAGCTACAAAAAGTTCTGGGAAGTGGCCAGAATTCTAGGCTTGAAAAGTGCCTTAAACTCCTTAGGCTCTAGCATAGATTTGCTGGAAATAGTCCCTAGACACTGGCTTGTAGGCCTATGAGAGCGTCCAGAGGTCCCTGGATGCTAACATGCCCATAGCATGAGAGCATCCAAAGGTCAAGTGATCCAAAATCTTAGTGGGACCCAGGGGCTGGTTGGAAGCAAGGTTGGATTGGTTCCTAAGGGTCCTGTTACTGATGTTGAATGTCTGTATTATGTGTTTCTATCGGTTCCACTTCCTTAACGTAACTTGGGAGGTTGAATCATATCATAGTAGCCTCTCGTCACATGTTTACCTCGACTGACCGGTTGCTTGGGTAGATGTGGGAGGAGGGTGTTATAGAGTGGTATTAGAGCATGGTTCACCCCTCGGAATAGATGGGTGGTGTGTTGGTCATTCATTCATGTCAGTTGCATATGTGCTCCTTATGCTTGTAGTCCATGTGCTTGTTGCATTTGCATGGTGTTGATCATGGTTGTATTTATGTCGTCATGTAAGGTTGATGGTGTTGTGGAATGTGTTTTCACGAGTGTATGGTTATATATGAATTTGTTATACATGTTAGTGTCTATATGTTGTGTTGTAGCAGCTACAACCACCCTCCAAAATTTTTCCTCCACTTTGTTTTGGAGCCTCCCTCCTCAAAATCTTGTTGGGGCCTTTGTTTTGAATTTTTAAGTTTTGCAGGAACCAAGGCAGAGAACAGGTGGAAGGAGCAACGGTTGAGTTTAGGAGATGACAGGTAGGGATGGATCCAAGGACTTACAACAAACATGTAGTTGCGGCAAGGTGGCGAGAGAAAACAAGAACAACCGAGTGGACAAGAGGGAGGGCGGAAAGCAGCTGAGGGAAAGGGTAGTCAAATAGAATTAACAGTGGGGGTGGCGAAAGAAAAGATAAAAGAAAAAGACAACAAGGGAAAGGGGTTGCTATCCAAAAGAGGTTAGGAGTTTAGAAGAATAGGGTCCCAAGGACCTGAGTAGTTGCAGAAGGGCCAGAGCTAGATTCGGCCAGAGGTCTAAGGCATCCTGTGTTTATGTCATTCCATGTATTTGATGAAAGGATTTGTGCCTTATGTATTTTGTATTGAACCATACCTATGTTGATGTTAATGAATGAATAGGACAATTTGGATGTTATATTATGGTATGGTGTATTGATTTAATTTATGGACCTGCTTAAAATTTTAATTAATGGACGTTTTCTTGATGAATATAGTGATCGTAATACTTTGATGTTGTGATGAATGATCTCTTTAAGCTATTGATAGTTGATGTTTGGTTCTCCCTTGATACCCCTCCAACCCTTCCTATATTCGGTCGCGACATGACTCGGGTAAGACTCCTTACCCGTTGGGTAGGGTGAAAATGTCGGTGTTGTCATAGACTACAACAGAGCCTTGTTGTCTCCTTGTGCCTGAACCTAGGCTCTCTTCCTTGATGACATTTTTTGGCCAAAAAATGGTTTCATTGCTGGGACCTGAAATCACAAGAAGTGCTTTGGAATATGGTATCGAGGATCTTTAAGAAGAAAATATAGGATTGGTGGGATAATCGGGTGGATTGTTTCATGTTAGAGAAGGCCACCCTTCGAAACCAATCTACTTCTAAGGTGAACGAAGAAATATTATACTCAGAGGTTACAAGTGATCGATATGAGATCTTCTGGTGTAAAATCTCAAAGGAACTGTACAACTGGTTAGGGAGAATAAAAGTAAAAAAACGTACAGAAGGACCAATGTTAGTACGCCCTAATTGGGTCCTCGTAGATCTCGCGACACTCCAACGCTTGGTTAATGACCTGATGAGGGTAGTAGATTTCTGGGTACAGATTACCATAGAGGGATATGTGGTCAAGTTCACAGTAGAGAGCTACGAGTCCTTCTCGAAAGCAGATGTAGTGTTCAGATTGGGGTTGAGAGGAAAACTGCTGAAAGAGGTACGCCTTTGGATTAAGATTCTGATAGTGGAGGAAGGTTTGATACCTTTACAATGAGTGTGTATGGTAGCATAAAACCCTAGTACTAGGGGAAGGATCTAAAGGGAAAATGCTATCATTTGGAGAACTGGGATGATGCTAAAGGAATGTGTTAGGTTCCTATACCAATAGGAGTCATAATTTTGAATGGTTAAGGTTAAGCCTTGTAATATTATACATACCTTTGCTTTCTGCAAATGTTTTCCATATTAAAAAATTAGAAAATGTAAAGAGGGTATGTCCTAAAAGAAATATCAAAGGACAAAAAGAATAAGAGAAGGTCAAAAAATGAAAATATATGAACCCTAAAAACAAAAAGAGACCATGAAAGTGTGCAAGTTTAAATGCCACTACTATTTTCTTCTATGCATAATAATGATTGTGTGCAGCTTGTTATTCATGCCACAATCCATGGTAATCAAACTGTGTAATCTTGATTATATCATGCTTTGAATTTTATGTTTATAGTTAGACAATAAAATATGACCAAATAGTTTAATCTTGGTAGATTATTAGATAGGTAGAGAACATAAAAGGAGCTCATCAGTTTAATTTGAGCTCTTGGATGACATAAGGTTAGAATTAGATAGTTTTTTTTTAAAGAAAAGGTAGGATAAGGGTTTGCTAGCCTAAATGCACCCAAATAAATGAAGAAAAAAATGTTAGGGTAAGTCGAAGAAAGGTTGCTGAAGTATAAAGCTGATTGGATCAAAACACATGCATCATGCTTAGACACATATTTCAAATATGTATGATCAATTATGGAAGCAAAAAAAAAGGTTTGCAAGTTAATATGATTAACTCCCCCTCATTCATTTTTCCCCTTAATTAATAATTTCCTATCCACAAGTATATTCTAGCACTTTAAATCCTTTAAGTCAAAGAGGCTTAGAGCATTTCTCTGACTTTTGGTGGGACCAGACCCTCGGCTTAATGACTTATGGACATCAAGTGTTAGAATCACCTTCGTAAAAGTCATCCCCCTTCATTACCCTAATAAAACCCCTTTTCCTAAGGTTAAACTTCATTTTCCTAGGAAAAGTGAAAACCCCTGTGTTAAATCTATTTCATTCAAAAAAACCCACAAAAGCGTTTTATCCTAAATATCAAATGTATGTGAATAAAATGCGCAGATTTTACATTTATGCTAAGGGTATGTTCACTCTTCTCATTTCATATTAATTCTTAAATTAATTATATAAATCCCCTAAATAAATATCCCAACCCTTAGTTTAATTATAAACTATACCATTTACCCCATATCCCGACGAATAGATAAATCCTGCCATTAAACCCCGCCCAATTGATTAAACTCGTGATTAAGTCTTAATTAATCCCACACTGCTAAAGTTTAAAGCATTGGCCACCACTAAGCCCATGATCTTATCACCCGCACACCAACCTCGCCCAACTACCATCCGATCACCATCCCCCTCATCCGATGGTCCAAAGCCATATCGACCGCACCTGACAGCCAACCTTTACCCACCCGATAAGGTGGTTTTCCACGACCCCTCGAATGCTATTTGTCAAGCACTTGAGTAGATCAGGTGACCTGTCCTCAATACTGCCCCCCCCCCCTCCCCCCACAAAAGCAATGCAATGGCTTGGGAAACTACCTCCCCGCTCAACCCGATAAACCACTTACTGTTCATTCATAAAATCACCCGCCAAAAAACACTGTTGCTCCATTAAAAGGCTGAGAAGCCCTTTTTTTCCTTTTTTCACTCATTTTCTTTGTGAACCTCTTCAAACCAGTGTGATTCCTGCAAATGGTGAATTCACCAATTGAACTCCAAATTCACTCCTGAAGAAGCTGCAGAGACCCCAATCAACCTCTTAGTTCGTACCAGAGCCATTCGAACTTTTGTAGCTGTCGTGAACTCCAAATTTGAAGATAATTCACCCAATTGTAGGTATTTCACCATGAATTACCACTCACGCTTTCAAATTTGAAAACATTCAGCCTGTAAAGTGTTTTAATTAAGTAAAATTAATTAAAATTACTTCAAATTTGAAAGCTTGTTACCCAAACCCTTCTCAAAACTGCCAATTTCCATCAAAACCTCTGATACAACCCTACACTACCAAATTCAAATCCACAAGAACTAAATTATGGCTACCTCTATTGCCATGGATGTCTGACCTATCACAACTCCCCATTTAGACCTAGACCACCTTCCCTTGGCGGACAGGGATTTTCAAATCAGAGATACTAGTGCATATGAGGTTCTGCTCAAACTTCATTGTTTGAGTAGGGACATATATCTGAACTATTCTGATGACATTTGTCTTTGGAATCCAATTTTCCCAAATAACAATTTCCCCAAGTACATGTTTTTCTAGAAATTGTCCATATGTGCCATGCTTGTTACATTCCAAGCCAGAGGGTTGTAATGTCCCCTGACTAGAAAGTCCTTCTTACCATCATAGTTGAATCAATAAATGAGATGTTACAAGTCCAACCAGGTCCAAAACTGACCCCACTCTCGATTGGGGATTTGTTAGACCAGTACACAAGTATTCCTCACCATACACCTATACAGACTTCATTGACTCTTTTGTCCATCCAGTCATGAATATGCTGATAAGAAGTTCTCCACCTAGAATAAGCCAAGATATCAAAATATTCCTTCAGTTGTTCAAGCTAAGTAAGGTGGGAGATTGGTACCTTTACCAAAACCACACTGGGATAAGAATCTATGGGTGCTAGCTTACCCTATACAAACATCCCAAATACCTCCCCATGAGATTATTTTCTCTAGAGTACTATAGGCAAATAATGAACTCTGATGAAGTCAATTTTGTATCGGCCAAGAAAAGAACTCAATTCAAAGTCAAAAATCAATTAGGCCCTTTCATTCGCAACTCTAGAGAATCAGGGCAGGAGGCAGATCTGATTTTGCAACAGATGAAGTTTCCAAATAGTTTCATGTGGAGATATGACCCTCAAGGTTTTATGACTAGACTTAGACAAAAGGTCAAATTAGGGCCTTACATTCATCATCCCATGCCAAAGATTGAAATATATGCAAATCAATCTGAGTGGTTGGAGAACACTCTTGTAGACAGGGATAGCACAAAGGTAGATGTTGAGAATGCCTTGATTGATATAGAAACACAGCTTGATGAAATCTCGTTTCTGCAGGTACTTGAACAACAAGAAAGAACCATGAGCACCCCTCCTATTATGCAGACTCCTCAACATGAGGAAAAGAATCCTAAAAGGAATAGGGAGGGAGCCTCCACTTCAGCCACAGACACACCAATGTGTAGAATGAAGGCAGCCAGAGCAAAAGAACAAGGCTAAATCCTATTTCAGAATAGGAAGACACAAAAGGCTCAGTAGAGGTAACTAATACTGAGTTCGACATGATGAGGCACACAACTTCATCTGGAGAAACTCAAGATCCATCCACATCACAAACTCAAATGTTGGAAAGGTAGCTCAGTGTAGAAATTTCCTCATTCAATAGGCCTGTTGATAAAGACAAAGACATTAAAGACATATATAAAGAAATTAAAATGAGAATGAGGAACTGAAGGCACAGTCTTATGCTCAATATCTCAAGCTTACCCCTACAAAACAAACTCGATAGATGTCAGCTTTTGACATCAAGGAGGGAAATATGCAAATGTTCTTTGTGAAACCAACTATGCAACAACCAAGGACATCAATAGATTATAAAAAGATTTATTTTGAGGTATTGGCAAGGGATATTCATCCCATAAACCAAATTGAATTTCACAAACAGGCTAGAGAAATTATTTAGTCCACCCTAATTGGAAAATCCATACCTGCCCATCAATTTTAGAATCCTTTGACCAATATCTCAGCTCAATATCAGTTAGAGAAGGCCTCCTCATAGGCCAAGGATACTAGAATTAAGTCTTTGGAAGACTTAGTGATTGAATTGGGACATGATCCCAAAGACATCAAAGCCACTGAGCAACTAATCAAGAAAAAGAATGATGACATTGCAACACTTAAAAAACAAATGAAGATACCTCAGCTACAACACCCCTAGACACAAGAAGTTTTGGAAAACCAAACCAGGCATGAAGAGTTGATGGACTTAGTCCTCAAACTCCATGATCAGTTAAGGGAAACAGAGAAGGAATTGGACACTTTAATTCAATTGAAGCAAAGTGATATTTCCACTACATCTGTAAATGTCATCCCAACAGTCTCAAAAGTTGTTCCTTCTACATTGGCAGCCTCATTGGCTCCAACAGATCCTATGGCCATAATAGAACAGGTTTCAACACAGTCTACATCAGTAGCAGGTACATTAGGTGAAGAATTAACAAAGTTAGTTAAGGTTATGGAAGAGATGTCCATACAGGCTACAAAAATGAATAAGTTGAAAGAGAAGGTGACAAGCTTGGAAACTAATTACAAGATTGTCAAAATCATGCTCAAGGAAGAAGTGCATAAAGCTGCTAGAATGAATGAGAGATTAAAGGCCATGGAGAAGGACCTAACACTAAAAGGACCTCTTGGGCAAGCTAAGGAATTGCTATGGGCCAATATCATTGACTCTATCAATGATATTTGGCCATCTATTCAGGTAATTTTTGAGTAGATAGATGTTAGATGGCTATAGAAGCCATCCAAAAGGTAAAAGAGGAATTGGGAGAGATGCCCGAAGATGCCACCAGAATCATCCAATTCCTTAATAGTAAAAATAGATATGAGCTTTAGGAATTGGATATAGAGGATAGAACATAAATGATTTTGGAGGTAAGGAAGGTCCTTTCCAAGAGAAACTTGTTGTTAAACTTGGAGGACAAATGTCAGAATATGCAGGTAGGCATTGATAGATTTATGGCTAAGTTTTAGATTTTGAGGGAGAAAGGGTTACCCAGTCCCTTAGTAATAAATGACAAGCTCATGACACAACAAGATTACAACAACAAACTCAGAGAGCTAGCAAAAGACCAAGTGAACACATCTTCAATGAAGGCATTACCAACATGCAAAGTGCTATACCAGACATTTGAAAACTTGTTTTACCTCCAACACGAGGTAAAACACTTGTTTGTCAAGAAGCCTACTTTTTCCAAGTACACTGAGGCAAATGAAATATACAGAAAGATGCTTGAGATTCAATTACCTGATGCTGAAATGTGGGAAAAATTGACTGATTTACTGTAAGAAAACTGCTGTAAAAAGGTTAGTGTACAGTGAAAGTAAAACAGCTAGGTGAAAAGATGAAGACAGATCAACAGAGTCAAAAAGTATCAATGTCAAAGAGTATCAGTTGAGAGCCAAAAGTAAATGAAGATTCCAGCGTGAAAGATCAAACAACAAAGCAACATAAAGCGCTAAAATCAAACCATAAAAGACAACACTACCACAATAAAAGGGACAACATGAAAGCAATTCAATAGTTGTCTCTATCTTCTTTCCAGAAGATATTTTTATTTCCTAGATTAAATCTCAAGTTAGTTTGAGATATTTTGTAATAATTTTTGTATAAATACTTCACAATTCGAAGTATGAGGTGTGGCTTCTTAGACATTTCTATAGAATTTTGATCAAAAAGACTGAAAAGCTATTGTATCATTGATTGAGCCAGCAAGCTGGATTGATGAATAAAGACAAGTTATTTCACAGGATTCATGTGATGAGAGAAGTGAAGACAAGTATTTTCTTATGTTATCATTATCTTTCTTAAAGTTTTTCCATAATCTTTAATGTATTTCTGAATCTGAATGATATAACTATAAAAATATCTCAGAATTTGTTTAATTACACTCTGTTTTAAAAATTATGCATATTAATGTTTTCTAATGATATCTAAGTTAAGGAATTCTTAATTGCTCCTTAGTTTAGGTTTTTTCTTGCTAATCTAGATTAAAGGATTCTTAATTTCCCTTTGCTTTTGATTACCATCTATTCCTCATTTATATTTCGGCCTGAGAACCCTTAATTTCTCTCTCACCCTGATTAAAGCCATTTCACCCCCCTGTTCCAAAGACCTGCACTTTACTCTGCTAGCCAACCCTTTGAACATTCCCTTTAGTGATTTGATCCGGTTCTGTTGCCTTTCTATTGACTCCATAGCCCAATGTTCTAAAGACATCATTCTATCCATGTGTTTCAAGGATCCCACCATCCAATCTTGAATACAAATCAAAAACCCCCAAAACATTCATAACTAGCGTGAAATCCAAGCAAACAAAGCTAAATCATATAGAGAGAGCCCTCTCTGAGCCTAGGTTGGCTAGATCCTATGCTCCAAAGTTGGTTTGTGGTTACCTCGATCATTTTCTTTCTTCTAATAACTTCTAGAGAAATTTCTAAGTGATAACATAGTGGCGACTCCACTGGGGAGAAACGAATCCTCAGTCCTAATAAAGCTTTAAGAAAATTCTAAATCTACATTTTGAGTCTCTTGAAGTCATTTGTTAGAAGTTATTTTGAAAAGATCTCATAAAGACAATTAAAAATTTTGAAATTCTGGCTTCTAGGAAGAATCATTTTACTAGGGCTAATCTAGATCCAAACCCTGCCCCAGTAGTTGATAATCCCAACCTAATTTCAAGAAAATATAAAAAAGAAGAAAGTTCGGTTAACCAAATACCATTAGTTAAAGATAATTCATATCCTGATGAGTGGTTTTTTTAGAAGAACTTCCCTTTGATGTGCCATTTGATCTTTCATTATTTAAAATAAAATCTGAAAATGCTATCGATGAAACTGTTCTAGATCCTGATTTTATTGCAGACCTTGAAGTTCAACATGCCAACAAATCAATTGATGAATACATTCTGAAATCTCCACAATCATCCATTAATACCGCCACGACCCTTGAGCTTTCTGAACAATTGTCGATTACTTTGAGTTCACCATTATTCTCTTCAACTTCAACAATAATACCTTTTGAAGTCCATTCTTCACCACCATTTATACCTACATTCCCTCACCAACCTATCGTTACTCATTCGTCATCTAGTAGTCCCAGTTCTTCGGCCATTGCTGCATCATATCCAAGTACCTCAACCCCACATATTAGCCTCTTCCAACTTACAACAATGGCAAACATATATGCTCCTCTTATTTTACCTACCCAACTTCATGCTATGCCTACAGATTATCAGAGTAAGATTTTCCTGTTTGATGCTACTGGTCATTACACTACCCAGAAACATGTAAACAAGATGTCTGGCCTTTTTGAATTGCATGAAATAGATGAAGCAAACGTCTAGATGATACTCTTTGCCAAAACTTTGACTGGTGATGTCAAGAAGTGGTTCAAAGCCTTTCCTGCCAACCATATTGCAGACCTAGCAAATTTCTAAAGGTTGTTTATTGATAGGTGGGAAAAGAAAAAGAATCCCCTACAAATACTTTTAGAATATGAGAATATTAGAAGGGGGCCTAATGAAACTGTTCAAGATTACTGCACTAGGTTCAATAATATATATAATGCAATCCCATTTAATCTTAGACCCCCACCTGACTTAGCATTAATAAATTTCCTTGATGGCTTTGACACAGATATGGCATACCAACTTAGGGAAAGAAACCCCACAACATTAGAAGAAATAAAAAGTGTAGCAGTTAGTGTAGAAGCTAATTTGTTAGCTAAAAGGGCTAGAGTTAGAAATGAAAGGAGAGGAAATGCTAAGGATGAAACTTCACCGTCTGACATTAAAATAGATAGTTTAACCAAAAGTATGGAAATACTAATGGATAGAATAGAGAACATGGAAAGGAAACCCCAATGGGATAACCAACAAGCACCTCCAGTTAGAAACCCAAATTTTAGAAAAAACCAAAGCATTGGGATAAACGGACTAGATCAGAACAGTAGGCCTCCTTTTCAAGAAAATTTTGCAGAGACATCCCATCCAGAAGATCCAAAACAAGATACACAAATTAACCTAATGGGAATAAATGACAGGGACACTATTTTTCTAACCCAAGATGAGCAAGAACTGTATATGCTACAACAATTACAGGTGCAGTTTGGGGAATCATTTGATTACAAACAGGGATATGATTCTGCCATCTTTGAAGTTCATAAACAGTATAACCTAAGAAGCAAAAAGAATGCAGATGTCCCTGACCAAAGTAAGAAAACAATACAAAATCAAGCCAAGAAAATAAAAGAGGCCCCTGTTTCAAAAATCCTCCAATTTCTCCCTAGGGAAAACCTTAAACCTTCTAGCCCCATAATTGTAGACATAACCCCTGATCAACCTTCTGCTAATCAACCATCCACTTCAATTCCATCTAAGGAACCAGTGGACAAAGCTCAAAACATCAGATTTGAAAATCCACATAAGAAGGTGCCCAATAAAGGAAAAGAAGAGAAGCCTACTCAAATCCGTACTACAAAAATTCAAAACCTACAAACAGAAAAAGTCCCTTCGCCATTCAGTTTGGGAGCAGAGCTAGCAAAGCTAAAGATTTCAGTTCCTTTAACATAACTAATCAAGAATGAAACTTATAAATAATAGATAACCCAGACCTTAAACATTGCTGAAAATGAGGATTCAGCCAACTTGTTTGATGACCAACCAGAACTCATATTTGGTCCAAATGTTAATGGAAAACCATTTGAAGGAGGAGTTACACCTTTTTACACAAGCCTTAGTATCCATGATAAAATTCTACACAATGCAATATTGGATTTTGGGGCCTCTCACAACTTAATGCCCAAATTAGTAATGGAGAAATTAAACCTAGACATTACAAGGCCTTATAAAGACTTATTCTCATTTGACTCTAGTCAGGTAAAGTGTCTAGGATTGATTAAAGACCTGTGTGTCACTTTAGTCCAATATCCTGCCAAAAGCATCCTTATGGATATTGTAGTTGATAACATTCCACCAAAGTATCGAATGCTGTTATCCAGATCATGGGGAGCCAAACTTCAGGGATCCTTACAACTAGATATGTCATATGCAACAATCTCTGTTTTTGGACAACCTAAGAAACTATACCGAGAAACCTTAATGAAATATATGGTAAGTAGCTAGGATCGGCCTCAAAAATTTCCTATCTACTCCATACACTTAGATATCGATTCTTTAATCCTGTATAATGCTGATCAAACACAAGAAAAAATTTCAGACAGTACTAATACAAAACCAAAAGAAATTGCAGTTTCTACACAAAATGAAACTGACCAGACTATAGAAATATTCAATGAATAAGATGGTCAAATTGCTATAAATGATGAAAAGTTTTTTACACCAGATAGTGTAAATATAGATCATGAGATGTTATGGAATTTAGAATTTGATGGATCAGTTAATAGGTTAGGAGCATGAGAGAGTGTGGATATATAATTTGAAAAATGATTAATCAGAAGGCCATACATATAGATTGAATTTTAAATGTACCAATAATATGGTTGAGTATGAAGCATTAATTTTAGGTCTTAAGTTAGTTAGGAGTCTAGGAGCTAAAAGAGTTTCTATCATGGGAGACTCTGAACTAATTTTAAAACAGATTGATGGTGTATATATGACAAAAGACCCTAGATTAAGTTGTTATAGGGGAACTATCATAGAAATACTTAACACTTTCCTAGAAACAAGGCTTGCAGTAATTCCTAGAAAACATAACATGCAAGCCCACAGTTTACCAATGTTTCCCAGCACCTGCAAATTACCCTTCCAACCTAACCATCAATACACTACTGAAGTTAGGCACAAACCTGCAATTCCAGATAATTTGAAGAATTGGCAAATATTTTCTGATGATAAATAGATAAATAAATTTTTAATTTCAGAAGAAGAGTTTACCAATAACAATATAGATACTGATGCATCAATAGATCCTGACACTAAGGATGAGATAGAAGATGATGAAATAGATAGATTCAACCCAACTAAATTTACGAAATCAAATGTAGATAACTTAGAGAAAATTGAGATTGATGAAATAATCAGTGAAAAAACTGAAGTAATTAATCTCAAGGATAACTTCTTACCAAAGGGATTAACCCCTCTAGAAGATTTATTTGATACAAATGATGTTCCTAGAAAACCTAAAATGGATCCTTTAAGGTCTGATATAGAGGAATGTAATATAGGCATCGATGAAGATCATAAACTGATCAAACTTTCAAAATCATTACCCCCAACTGAAAAAGTGAAATACATTGAGTTGTTGAAATAATTTCTAGATGTCTTTCCTTGGAGTTATGAGGACCTCAAATCCTATGACACCAACAGCATCCAACACACAATTCCTATTAAAGAAAATCAAAATCCTTTCAAATAAAAACTTAGAAGGATTAATCTTGTCTTATTACCTGCAATTGAAAAAGAAATTTAGAGGATGTATGATGCCAAAATAATTGCACCAATCAGATTTTCTGATTAGGTCTCAAACTTGGTGCCAACTAGAAAGAAAACTGGCAAGATTAGACTTTATGTGGATCTCAGAAACCCCAACAAAGTGTCACTAAAATAAAATTACCCTCTCCCCAAAGTGGACCACATTTTAAAGAGAGTAGTTGGATCAACCAGAATGTCATTGTTGGATGGGTTTTCTGGTTACAATCAAATCTTGGTTCATCCATATGACCAACCGAAAACTATCTTTACCACTCCTTGGGGCACATTTGTGTATCTGAAAATGCCTTTTATGCTAATAAATGCAGGAGCCACTTTCCAGAGGGCTATGGATATAGCCTTTACAAAAGATATTCATGATTTCCTTGCGATATATCTAGATGATATTACTGTATTTTCAAAATCTGACAATCAACATTTGTGATGTGATGAGGTGATTGTTTGTGGAGAATGATACACCAAACGAAATTCAACAGCCAAATCCCCAACATTCAGTTAGTGTTCACCCCAACCTTCCCCTGGTGCTTTACAATAGCCCTGGTAAATTTGTTGCTAAGTTACTTAAAGTGATACATGTACAGAGTGTGCATGTTAGATATACGAAGAGTTTTGGTACATCTAAATGTAGTGGGACTAGCAGTATTAGTAACCTAGGATTGCAAAGATCTCAGCAACCTGGAACTCAAGGATTTGTGCTCTCTAGCACATACTCGAACCAACATGGCATGGCCCTTTACTATATCCTGAGTTTTTTGGTCAGAGGAGCGAGGATGTGGAACAACATTGGTATCTATGTGAAGCAATATGAAGATCTCGCTAAACCCCTGACAACATGAAGCTGATTGAATTCCAAACTACCCCGAGGGAGACAACTTTAAGATGGTTCATCAAATGGGTGGAGATGAATCATAATCCCTCCATAGATGATATCAAGAAGATATTTTTGCAAGAGTTCAAACTATCATAAACAGATCAGCAAGGACTGTCGGAACTGTGGGAGATCAAGTAGAAGGAAGGAGAGACTGCATGGGAATTAATGCAGAGGTTCAAAGATACAATCGAAAAGTTAAGCTATACAATATACCCCAATCATCAGAGGGATTGGTTTATTAAGGCGCTCCTACCTCTTACTTGGACCTCGTTGACACAACAGAAGATCAAAACTCTCCAAGATACTCTAGAGAAACCAACACACATAGAGGCTATGGTAGGGTGCCCCCATGAATATCAGGGAGGAATGGGATCTCAGGATCCATCGATCATGGGCCTCCAAAACCGAATTTCTAGTTTGACAAAGAAGTTAAAATACTTACAATCGGTTCGACTAGTGATACCTAATGTATGGTGCAATCACTGCCTAATAGAGGGTCATGTAGCAACTGAATTCCCAAGAATGAGAGGCACAAGTAGTTTAGCTGGTCTTACAGGATCATTGGGGGCCCCACCAACATCAAGGGTTGCGGTGGTAGCATCGCAAGGAGCCTTCTCAGGCCGGAATCCACCAGAGTATTGTGAGCTCTGTAGAAGCTATGGACACTTGCTATGACTATGTCCAATATTGCAGAAGTACTCTAATGTACCAAACAATAACTACTGTGAGTTCCGTGCATCCACAACTCACCACACTAACTAGTGTTGGGCATTGGATGCCTTGGAAAAGTGATTGGATCGGTTGACATTCAAGATTAATGAAACTGCTCATGGAGGATGGGGAAGAGGTATGAGAGGAGGAAGAAAAGGGGGTAGAGGACTCATGAGGTGCTACAAATACGACCAGGAGGGACACATCGCAAGGGGTTGTCCAATCTCAAGAAGGCCTTGGTGCTCTCAATGCCAGGTCAATGCACATGCCACATAATATTTCCTTGAGATGATTGCAAGATGGGAAGAAAGGACCAGGCAACAATGAACTAACTTGATCAATGCAGAGCCATGAACTACTAACATTGTCCCACTATTTAATATAAACATAGTCACTAGAGGGGGTAAGAAGACAGGGGATGATTGGGGAGCATAAGATTAAACCTCAATTGTTTGGGTGGCATCCCTAAAGTGGTCATACAACCCTCTAAAACAGAAGCAATATTATCAAAAAGCGTCCAAGCTGTTTGAAAACTTAAAAGAGTCTCAAAAGGACAAGGTGTCAGACTTATGCACGACTGCGAGTTCTTGACCAATTGAGAAATGGTTTAGGATATTACCATAAATTGTTGATAATGAATAGATGCTAGGGTAGATGCACAAGAATCTAAAAGCAATGTTATCGGAAGAAAATTCAAGATAAGGAGTAATATCTGCAAATCTGCCTGAAAGACATACGAGGAGACCCTCGAGGAACAAGAAAAGGACCAATAGGGAATTTCAGATTGATGCTCAAGTTGTAGGATTTCAAATTAAAGATACAATGCTAGATCTAGGGTCAGATGTTAACATCCTAACCATAAAAACATGGGAAGTGTTGGGGAAGCCATAACTGAAGTACTCAACAATTAAACTGCGGATGGAAAACCAATATTGCATCTTACCCATCAGGAGGCTAGAATATGTGGAGGTAGATTTGGCAAGGGTAAAGACACACACCGAATTTGAAGTGATAGACATAATGGGTGAAAAAGACCCTACCCAACACTTCTTGGTATCAACTCGACATATGAGAACTATGCCATCATTGACCTTAAAAAGGAGTTGATGATTTTTGAGGTAGAAGGGCACGGGTAATACAACCACTAGATCCATACCAAGGGCCAAGATTCACTAAACCTGTAGATGATTGAGATGAGCCTAGGTTGCTAGATCAGTTGTACTAGCTAACAATAGGAAAAAAAGAAGACTACATCAATCCCACAACAAGAGGATCAGTCAGTTGGAAAAGCATACAGAGCTTAGAAGTCAGCTCGGAAGCCACTTGGGATGCTCAATAGCAAGGAGGATATGAGGTTGATACTAGACACTCTGCCAAGATATGTCGAGTGAACTAGATTGGAACAAAGGTAAGTAATTATCCAACCTTCCATGCAATAGAATCAGTACATGTTTTTCTTAATAAAGTTGACAAAACTATAAGGGAATGCCACAAGGTCCAGCTTTTGGACATTGAATTGAAAGCCACCCCAATGCGATGGTGGGTAGCACATCAACACCCTTCATGACTAGGATAAGATCATGCGGGCCATGAGGGAAAGGCTTAGGCAAGGAGGAGACTGCTCGCGGGAGATTGTGAAGTATAGGGGGAACTCTAATCCTGAGAAACATCTAGAGAACTGCATAGAGAGATGGAGAAAGGATCGAGTACCAAAGAATTTGTGGGTACACATGTTCATACATACCTTGGGCACGATTCCCCAAGCATGGTATATATGGGAATAACTTCAAAGGCAGACTGGAGACTGGGACACTATGGCTAAATACTTCAGTAGAATTTTCTCATTCAGAGACAGTGACTGATGATTAAATGAAGCCCTGCATGCCATCAAAAGAATTATTTTCACTCCAAGATAGTTGTGGGAAGGCTACTTTGATGAAATATTCTTACAATACTTATACAAATTAGGGTATCTAAATTTCATGGCTTGCGGAAAAGTTAACACAGATCCAGAGGAGGATAACTTGGAAGGACTCAAGCACATGACATTTCAAGAAACTGAAGGAGAACGAGACATTCAAGAGGGACCTACAATGGATTCCCCCTACTCTCTCCCAGTAGACCTGTGAAAGAAAAACATTGGCTTAGAAGACAAACCTAAGATGGCATCCATTGGGAATTATTGGGATGAGAAAACAACTAAAGAAATTTTTGATTTTCTACGTGAGTATGAGAACTTATTCCTAGCTTTGGTCACTAAGTTGAAAGGAATAGAGGGGGACATTGGGGAAATGAATATTATGTTGAAGCCAGACGCATGACCAGTAAATCATAGACCATACATGCTCAACCCAAGGGTAAAAGACAAGGTCAAGAAGGAGATTGATAAGATGTTAGAAGCAGAACTTATATTCCTAGTAGACGAAGTAGAATAGATCAACCCCATTGTAATAAAAAATAAGAAGGATGCCACAGAAACCAGGGTCTGCGTAGATTACATGAGCCTAAAAAATGCATGTGTACACGACCCATTCCTAATGCCTTATAGTGATGAGGCCATGGATAATGTTACGGGGAATGAAGCACAATCCTTCACCGATGGGTTCTCAGGATACTATCAAGTTTGCATAGCAGAAGAAGATGAGAAGAAAACAATGTTCACCACAGAATAGGGGTCTTACACATATCATGTTATGCCATTCGCTCTGAAGAATGCACCTACTATTTTCTCCTGAATTATCATAGTTGCCTTCAACGACTACATCCACCGATTCCTAGAAGTATACATGGACGATTGTATAACTTAAATTTTTTTGAAGAAGCATACCAACCTACTTCGAGTGATGCTTGATCGATGTAGACATCTGCAAATCTCTTTAAACTTGAAGAAATGCATCTTTGCAGTTCCATTCAGAACATTTCTAGGCCATATTGTTTGCAAGGATGGTGTTTGCATGGACACTGCAAAGGTTGTAGCAATCGTAAATATGGACCCACCAACCAATGTGAAGCAATTGTGATAAGAACTGGGCCACATAGGACAATACCACCGATTCATCTACAACTACACATCCATTACCGCTCCCATGGAGAGGCTGCTAATGAAGACATAAGCATTCAAGTGGATGAAGGTCTGTCAAGTAGTGTTAAACATGCTAAAGGAAAAGCTGCTGAGCGCTCCACAGTTCCATGTACACATTAATGCATCAGGAATTGCACTAGGGGCAGTACTGGCACAACTAGGAGAAGAAATATTAGATCACCCAATTTACTTTTCCAGTTGGAAGCTATCAACTGCAGAAAATAACTATACCACAATGGAAACAAAAGCATTGGCCATGGTATACTCATTACAAAATTTCAAGCACTATCTATTGGGTGCACCATTCAATTTCTTTACGAACCATTCAACTTTGAAATATCTGGTCAATAAGCTAGTCCTAGAAGGAAGAATCTGTAGATGGTTGTTGTTGTTCCAAGAGTTCACGTTTGAAGTTATTATCAAACCGAGAATATTAAATGTGGAGCTAGACACCTTTCAAATTGGAGTTAGGGGAGAATGAAGTTCCACTGGATGACCAACTACTAGATGTTGATTTTTTTTCACATAGAGACCATAACAGATTACTTGGAGGAGATCGTTTCTTTCCTGGCGACAGGGCAGTGCTTGGAAGGACACATAAAATGTAGAAAAGGCACCTAGTAGTACAAGTAGCAAGCTATCAACTAATTGTCGGGCATCTATACAAGCTAGGACTTGATCAAATCCTACGATGTTGTCTCCTTTAGCATAAAATGCACGAGGTGCTGTGGGAATGCCACACTGGGGTTGCGGGGGGGCATGTCGGTAGAAAGGCTACCGCAAGGAAATTCCTACATGCAGGGTTGTGGTGGCCCACCCTCCACAAGGATGCTAAGGAATATGCAAAGGGATGTGATGTTTGTGATAGGGTTAGCAAGCCATTGCATCGAGATGAATTACCTTTACATCTAGTACACACAGTACAAATTTTTGAAAAATGGGTAGTAGACTTCATGGGTCTCATTGCGTGGCCAACATGTCATTCTCATGCAAGATACATTATCATAGCTACCGAGTACCTCACTCAGTGGGTAGAGGCAATGCCAGTAAAGGACTATACAACTGATACAACTGCAAGGTTCATCATCAAAAACATAATATCCAGGCTCAGGTGTCTGAAGAGCTTAAACAACAATCAAGGGACTCACTTCATAAATGAAATAGTATCTCTCCTATAGAATTTCTTGGTCCAACATCATAAGAGCAACCCTTACCATCCTTAGGCTAATGGAACAATCAATGCTTTCAAAAAGATACTTTAGAAGGGACTAAAAAAGATTGTTTCAACAAATTGAGATGACTGGGATGAGCAAGTGCCAGCGATGTTGTGGGCATACAGGACGATGGTAAAGCAGTCACACAAACAAACACCATTCAAATTGGTGTATGGGTGAGAAGCGATAGTACCAACGGCATTCACTGTACCAAGCATCTTCATTTATCAAGCTACTAGAATGACACAAGATGCATACCTGCAAAAGAGGTTGGAGGAGCTAATGAAGTTAGATGAATCAAGGTTTTTAGTTGAATTCTGCGAATTAGTTGAGAAACGGAGACAAAAGGCTTGACATGATAGGCACATTAAGAAAAAGGCTTTCGTAGTTGGAGATCATGTTCTGTTATATGATAAAAAATTCCAGAAGTTCCCGGGCAAGTTGCAGATGCATTGGTTGGGTCCATTTATAGTTGCTCAGATCAAAGACTCTCGTGTGGTGAAGCTAGCACAACTAGACAGAATATTGTTACCAGGATGGGTGAATGGCGCACACCTAAAACCCTTCCAGAAGTTGAGATTCATATCATCAAATTGAAGGGGTATCAGAAATAGGCCCATACATAGGTTTAAAGTCAATAACACTTAGTTAGTTGCATAGTCAGTCACATTTTCATTTCTTTTCTAGCAAATAAATCACACGTCAGTTCGGTGGTGGCATCAATGCCATGACACCGCAACCCACTTGTGGTTAGGGTAGATGTCACATGCTTTATTAGTCTTATCCGTCGTACTCCAAGTGTTTTTTGAAATAAGTAGGCAATAATACACCTGTCAGATAAATTTATGTAAGATATTTTCCTGTTATGGAAGAAATTAACTAATAAGTGTCTGCCATTGCAGAAACTTTATTACCTATAAGCTCCACTCTGTCCTTTCCCATTCTACGTCATCTGAGTTGGGTCCAGGTCAGTCGATGATGGAGTAACAGGATTGAGTCTGCATAGGGAAAGTTGATGTAATAATTAGTTAGCGATTCTAGTCAAAAACGTCGTGTCGAAGTTGATCTACTTAATCTGTATGGCTATGCGGAAGTTCCAGAGTTTCAAACACAGGTGGTAGAAGGGTTCAAATTTCAGTCTGAGCATCAACAATAACATAAATGCAGTAGCTATCGACCTTCGATAACCATAATCTATTAGAGGCGCATCATAATGACAAAGGCCATTGTATTAGTCCCTAAGGATAAACTAGATGAATGAATTGTAGTTCTCAAAACTCTATATGGAAACTATGATAAGGGGACGATAGTGGATAACAATCTTTCTGACTATTTCCAATTCATAGCCTTAAATAGAGAAGTATACACATAGGAGGTTCCCAAGGGGGATGGTACCAAGGTCACAAGAGTTAAATCTACATTCAAGGACCTTCAATACTCGACATTGATCAATTTTAGAAGTTTACTAGTTTTCAGGATGCAATTGGCTGCAATGAAGTGTACTAAGCTCCTTGCAAGAAAGATGCATGGCGGGTTGTTGTGGCTAGATAAGGAATACCCAATTCATGTAGATGACATTCAGCGCTTAACAAGACTCTCGGTGATAGTGGATGCAGTTTCTTCCTCATTCCAGGAAAGAATGAAACGAGCAAAGAAAGAAGGTGACAACCACTACTATGAAAATTATAAAAGCAAGAGCGGGGGCAAAGGCACCAAGATTGACCTGATCAACAAGGAAGAGATTAATTTTTCATGTTACATCATAGCAGGGAAGACGATGAGACACTTTTCAAGAAATGAATGTACTCTAGACACCATTTTGGTTGCGGAACACTGTTGCGAAGGAAGTTTTCTCAATTGGTCTGCCTTCCTGCTCAATGAACTGTTTGAGGCTTGGCAAGACCTATACAAGAGAAGCACCAACTTTATCTTTGCATATTTTCTCATGACATTGGAAATGTGGAAGTGGCATCCACCCAGAGGTAGGGAGCTTGCACCAATCCGACAAGACCAATCAATAGCACTGAGGTACGATCCATGGAGGACCTCAAGAGACCTAAGAAATAAAGTGGTTAATGAGGCAACCTTCACTGACTAGTATTCAAAAATTCTTACCACAATCAGAGAGGCAGAGCAAATCCCTAATGTACTATTGGACGAGTTTTGAAGGATGTCGCATTCAGGGTCACCCATGGACATACTTATATAAGACCACAATGTGTCCATTCAGAGACATTCTAAATGAGGCCACAAAAGTTTTCTTTGGCCGATGCAACATTCCACACTAAAGTTGGGTCATGGCCAGGGGTTGCATGTGAGATTATGGAGAGCCAATAAAAGTACCTATTTATAGGCATGCAACTACAACTGTCACCAGGAGAGGCACTAGGGAGCAGTAAAAAGAAAGTGGTCGAGGATAAGCTACAATCCATGGTTTCCCAAATGTAGAAACAAATGTCTTTGCTCAGGCATACAATTACAAGTTTCGAGTGCTCCTTAGCTAAGAGAAATAAATTTGTCACTTTTCAAGGGTTCACATTGTTTAATCTGATTTTCACCATCCCATCCTTTGTAGCAATCCCTCATTGGCCCTCATGAATAGCCTAAACCAACCATACCTAATAAAAAACAGTTAAGAGGAGCCAAAAAGACCCCTTCTAAGAAGCTGAAGACAACCCATGCAGTTCAGATTGTTGACCTCATTGGCGAGGAAACTCAATCAGTGTCTGCCTCACCTGTAATTGAAGAAAATCCCCCATCCACGTCTACAGTTTCACCTGGGTCGTGGGATCCATTGCCGCACACCGCCTCCACCTCTACAACCCTATCTGAAACCATCCCCCCCAGTACCCGAGTGGCCACAGAAGAAATGGAAGTTGACTCAGTAGAGCAGTACACCGGGACGCTCCAGGGTAATGATACTCAAACCTCCTCATTGGTATGCCTTCTCCTAGGATCGACCCCACTTCTAGGCGAGGAGTCAATCACCTCCAAACCACAGTTTATGAGAATTGAACCCTACCAGCTCACTTGTCAGATAAATTTCCCCGTAGCCATGTTAGTGTCTATCAGTCTTGTCAATCACCATTGATCAAATATGCCCTTACAAAGCTTTTTATAGCGTCCTACTACAAATTTTTATGGTTTCAAATAGATTTCCAATAAAAATTTGATCACTGGTTAGGATAACAGGTTATTACTACTCCTTTCACCTTCATGATCAATCAATATCAACATGGTCAGGTCATTCTTTGTTGTAAGGGTGTCATAGTCATCATGGTCATCATTCAACTCATTCATCCATGTAGTGTCATCATTAGGTCATAGGGTCAAAAGCATGAAAATAGGCCATTTCACCACCAAAATCATCATTTGAAGTAGTAATAATGAAATGTCTTCAATAAAGGTTTCTAAAGTATGTTTTTATCTTAATCATGATGTAATATCTGTAATAAAGTTCTAAGGTTGAAGCTATTAACAAAACAAATCAGATTATGAAAGTACATGGTGGGTCCACTACACCACCATAGGAGAAATCGATTTTTCAAAGCTACCAAAAGACCAAAAACATAGTTACTGATCAAACGAGAACTATTACCTCAAAACGGGTACTCGAGCCCAAAAATCCCAAAAAAACATGAAAAAACACCTTGAAATCGAAAAGTGTTTATGCCGGAATAAAGTTTTTTTTGTTTTTTTTTAAGAGTAAATTTTCAATATTTTTTTTTAAAATAATAGTAAAAAGAAATAAAAATCTTGGATTTAAGAGATCTGTGGTTTGCATCTTTTGAATGAGTGACCGGAGAATCCACAGTATGAACATTTTTATGCCAATGTTTCAAATCCCAAATGGGATCTATCATCAGGACTTATGAATGATGATAAAAGATGAGCTGCTTTAGGGAAATAAATACTAATGAGGAATTGGATCAGCACACTGTCGGCTGGGATAATTATTTATTAATTTTATTAATTTATATTAATTATCCTAGCCGACAGTGTTGCTGATCCAATTCCTCATTAGTATTTATTTCCCTAAAGCAGCTCATCTTTTATCATCATTCATAAGTCCTGATGATGGATCCCATTTGGGATTTGAAACGTTGGCATAAAAATGTTCATACTGTGGATTCTCCGGTCACTCATTCAAAGCAATAAGAATCCATTTCGTTTGGTGGAAAAAACACGAAATCAAAAAGTGTTGATGTCGGAATAACATTTTTTTTGTTTTGTTTTGTTTTTATTTTTTTGTTTTGTTTTTGTTTTTGTTTTTTGTTTTTGTTTTTGTTTTTGTTTGTTTGTTTGTTTGTTTTTTTTTTTTTTTTTTTTTTTTTAAGGGTACATTTTCAACACTTTTTAGTAATGATGTTAAAAAAAAAAATATCGTGACTTTGAAAAGCTTTAAATTTCCAATGATTTTCAAGCATGACATTAACAATAAAATGTCACGTCTTTGAAAACCCTTAAAATTCCAATGATTTTTAAGCATGAGATTAAATTTAAAATATCACTTCTTTGAAAAACCTTAAAATTCCAACAATTTTGAAGCATGGTGCTGAGAAAAAATATTTATAATTGTTTTCAGCCATAACATTAAAGATAAAATATCACGACTTAGAAAAACATTAAAAATCTTGACAAATTTTCAACCATGTAATTAAAACCAAAGATTATGACTACAAAACAATCTTAAATTTTCAAAATATTTTAAGGATGACATTATGGAAAAAATTTATGACTAAAAAACCTTTAAAAATGAACATATGAATGAAAGAGTTATTATACCAAGAGTAATTTTTTTTAAATGCTAAATGTATAACGACTTTGAAATCTTAGCCTAACACAACTTGATATATTGCGAAAAAAATTTAAAACTCAACTATCAAATTGACACGCAGTGTAGGTGAGTTCAACCCATTGTAATGAAAACTTAAAAACCAACCATGAAGTTAACACATTGTGGGACAGACTCGATTCATTATAACGAAAAATTTAAAGTCAACTATCAAATTGCACATAATGTGATCGGGTTGCTAGACAAGCATCGACACATACCCTATATATATGTGTGTGTGTGTGTGTGTGAAAGATACATAAGAAATCAAAAATTCAAATATTGAAAAAAATAAAAAATAA
>APFE031675954.1:0-23598 GCA_000404065.3 Pinus taeda | reverse complement strand
ATGTCGCGTACAGGGAATAAAACACTGTTTTTTAGATTTTGGACCAGGTCTGGAAGGAGGGGTTGCCCTAGGCAATGAGTGCAGCATCACAAACCATAATAGTGAGATTTGGAGCTATAACAGTACATGCTTTCCCATGTCGAAATCCCTGTGTCTCTTTTGCAGGCAGTGTCTGTATACAAAGGCGCCATCTCCTTAGTCTTTTCCTTCGCCTCAGAGCCTTGAGCTTTTTTTTTCTTTCCCATTTGCTCATGCGTTTGGCTTTGAATCATCTTAGCTCTTCGTTCTTGCAGATTATGAGTGAAGTGGAAATGACTGATTAAGAAAGGTGATGGGAGAGTTTAAAATGCAACAGATATATCAAATATGCCACTTTACGTGAAGTAATTCTTTACAAAAGCATGCGTCTTCATTTCATTTAATAACTGACAACTAATTCATTTACTATCATTAAAAGCGCATCATGTTGAGTCAGATTATCGTAAGTGGCTTTTCTTTGAATGGCGTGCTCGAAGGATTCATGATTAAGTGATTTATGATTTGCTTACGTAACATCGTAGATCGCGCCATCGCAAGATCGCAGATTGCACCATCGCAATGATCGCAACATCGCAGGTCGCAGAAGTTTGATGTTTACCAAATCTTGCCAGTTCATTTCTGTGATATGCGATCTTGCGATCGGTGTTATCGCAGATCAGTAAATCTTGAAGTTTTTTCCTTATGAGTATTACTTCATTGCGATGCGATGTTATGCTTAACACGAGGGTCTTGCGCATACTGATTTTATAGAGAAATGGAGGCATTTCCTATCTTTTTTGCAACGCGGTTTTAAAGATATTTCCCTTTATCATAGACTTAGGTTAAAAATATTCAAAAGACCTTTCTAAGCTTACGATGGTAACCTTATTTTGAAGAAAAGGAAAAACTTGCTTTTTTCTTAAAAATTTAACTAAGGTTCCCCATTCATTTAGTATTTTGGACAACACTTAAATGAATAAGGGGGGGTTGTTGCTGGCCACAACACCACCATACAAACTGCCTAAGTATTTTCCAATGAGAATATTTGCCTTGGACTACATTAGGAAAATAATTCATTCTGATAACATCCATTTCGTGGCAGCTAAGAAGAAATATCAGTTTCGGATCAAAACGTAGATAGGACACTTAATCTGCAATAGTAGAGCCGCAGGAGAGGAAGCATATCTCATGTTGAAAAAAAAAATGAACTTCCCTCTCAGTTTCACTTGGTCTTATGACCCCTTTGGGGTAATTTCCAAGTTAACAGTGGAACAAAAAGCCACACCCTATGTGCATACTCAGAGGCCAAAAATAGAGAAATATATGAACCAGCACACTTGGGTAGAAAATACATTGCAGGAGGCTAAGGAGCAAGTGCTTTCCTAGATAGCTTCAGAGACTCCCATACATAGAGAAAAGACATATAAGAGACCAAGAGAAGACGATTCTCCATCAGTCACAAAAGTCTTAGCTAAAGAGTTCAAAATATATACTAAGAAGATTAAAATAGGCTCTAAAATAGACTTCCCATCACTCGAGGACACATAAGGCAATATTGTGCTCTCCGGTTTGAAGACTTTTAAGTTGGATAGTCCCCATTATCCTCCACTACTAAAGAGATTCCAACTACTATACGTCAAACTCCAGAATCATCCACAGAGCAAAGGCAGTTGGATGCTTTTAAGAGATATAAGGAGATTAAGCAGAGGAATGAAGCCATTCATGATAACATATCTGCTCAATTCAGGAAGCAATCTTCCTCTATCCAACACAGGCTCATCTCAGCATATGATACAGAGAAGGGAAGGATGCATATGGAATTCTTGCAGGCCAAGTCCCTAAACCAAAGTCAACAAAAAAGTTCAAACAAACCACTTTTGAATTTGAGGCAAAGGATGTCCATCCTTTAGACCAAATAGATATGCACAAGTAGGCAGGAGAGATGATATATTCTACTTTTACACAGACTAATATTACTGCCTCTAAAGTACAACTTACTTTAAATAATTTGTAGTCTCAGATCAAATTGGAGAAAGCGTCCTCACTTGCCAAAGATACTAGAATCATATACTTGGAGGAAATGGTGATCAAGGCAGGCTTTGATCCAGACAATTCGAAATCCATGGGGGAGATAATCAGACAGAAAAATGCTGACATTGTAGCCTTAAAGAAACAATTGAAGCTGCCAACGACAAAAGACCCCCAAGCCAAGGAAATTGGAGATACAAAGCTACAAAAGGAAGAGTTGTTGAAGCTTCTAGTGAAACAAGGTGCATAGATAAAAGAAATGGAAGCAGAATTGGACAATTTAATAAAGGAAAAGGAACAAAGTTAGCAACTTGCATTTGTTCCTCTTGATGCAGTTCCCATTGCATCTTTACTACAAATAGGTGTCCCTACGACAACCAAGACAACGGGAACATCATCTTCTATTGTGCTTCCCACATCAGTTGTTGATGGCTTAGTTAAGTTAGATTAATCAATGGAAAACATGTCTTAATATAGGAGAGCTAAAGAAGCTGAAGTTTTAGGTAAATATTTTACAGGAGAAGAGTACAAGGTTTGAAAATGTATACATGACAGAAACACAGAAGTCCCAGAGATTGTCCCAAAGATTGCAGAAAATGA
This sequence comes from Pinus taeda, assembly GCA_000404065.3. Classification (NCBI taxonomy): domain Eukaryota; kingdom Viridiplantae; phylum Streptophyta; class Pinopsida; order Pinales; family Pinaceae; genus Pinus; species Pinus taeda. The sequence continues at coordinate 20,952 of APFE031675954.1, read as the reverse complement.
AAAAAGATTGTACCATGGGCAATACATTGGCACATGTAAAGGAAAATATTTGGAAAAGGATCAATGAAGACATGGAGGACATTTGGCCTTCAATCCAAATCATTTTTGAGAAACAGAAGCTGATTGAACTGTCAAATGAAGCCATCGAGCAGGTCAAAAAGAAACTAGGAGATAAACCAAATGAAGCCACTGAGCTTATCAAATTTCTAAACTCCAAGAACAATCAGGAATTGGAAGAGTTGGAAATTGAAGATAGGACTGAAACAATTTTGGAAGTCAGGAAAGTGTTGACTAAACGAAATATTATGAGACAACTTGAAGAGAAGGGAAGAATTATGAACACATGTATAGAAAATTTCTTTGCCAAACTAGAACCTCTCTACAAGAAAGGACTTCCAAACTTGTTAGTGATTAACGACAAGCTCAACACGTGGTCATATTACAATGAGAAGATTATGACCAAGGCAAGAGATACTTCAAAGGTTACAGCCGGAAGACTCAGTATGACAGGAAAATATTTTCTGGAAGCATTTTCATATGATCACGACATTCAATATGCAATTCCAAATATATTCATCACCCAGCCGACATTTTCCAAATATATTGAAGTCAACGAAGTGTAGAGGAAGTTGATGAAGATCAATATCCCGAGTGAACAATGTTGGGATAAACTTTGTGAGTTACTGGAGTAAAAGGTAGTTTTGGGGACACAGCTCAGTGTTACAGCACATGAAGAGTATGAGTGCCAGACACCTAGCTATTCCACCATTTCAGTGCAACCACTTCAGACAGTTTTAATTTCCCTGATATCATTGTAATAAGTTAGCTTGATTCAGTTTTATTATTTTGTAGATACATCCTAATCATTCTGACATGATATTTTTGTAAATTAATTATAAATACTTCACCTTTAGAAGTATCAAGGGTTGGTTTTTGTATGAAGAACACTCTTGTATATTTTTATGAAGCATCAACAGATTACCAGTAATACAGAAGCTCTTTCACAAGATTCTTGTGTCAAGTTTTTGCTGAAGTGCATCTATCTGTCTCATGTGTTTATACTTCTTTGTTTATAGCACATATTTGTTTTCCAAATCTAAATTATTCAATAGATAAATAAAGGGAAGAATTTGTTTAAATCTACACTCTGCACTGAGCTACGAATAATTTCTATGTTTTGTTCTGATATTTAAATATAGAATTCAGGTAACAATGATCTATATTTTAAAGTGAACCTTAATCTGTTCTTCTTCTCCACTTCAGATACTTTAAACAATCCATTTAGTTTGGTTACCTTTCCCTGTGAGATCTATCTATAGACACTGAAGTCGATCTGTACTTTATGTAACAGACTTCATAACCCAATGGTAATCTAGTTATCAACCAACCATTCAAGTATAAATCAAACTCCAAACTTCATAACTAGCCTATATTCAATCAAACAAAGTTAAATCTTAAAGAGAGATCCCTCTCTGAAGCTGGCAGGGCTAGATCCCAGATTCCAAAGTTGGTTACCTTGGTGATTTTCTTTTGCAACCTCGGAAAATTACTGAGTGCTAACAGATTTAATGCTGAAAAGAGTCATTTTGTCTCAGGGGCTGGTCACTTGGATGGGTTCAGTGGCTCCTTGGGTTCTATTGCATGTGTAGAAGGTCAGGTTGTCTGGGTTCCATCAGTTCCACTTCCTTAACTGCTACATAGGGAGTTGAATCATATCATAGTAACTCGTCATCACATGTTTACCCCGGTTGTCTAGTTATTTGGGTAGATGTGGGAGGAGGGTGTTACACTCTTGGTCCTCTTCCAGAAGCTTAACCATCTCCTCCTTCTCTTTTGTAGACGAAGTGGTAGATGCAGACTCAAGGAAACCACTTTTGTGATTTAACATATAAGAAATGTTCTTCGTCTGGCAAAGGGTACAATCACCAGCCATTCCATGACCACAAACTTGTTGAGTTCTAGGGGAAGCTTTAGTAGCTGAACATTCCCCAATTTTCTCTTCAATGACATTCTACAACATCCAACATAACTTCTTATTTTCATCCTCTTATGCTTCAAGAAATCTCCTCAATTCCATATTCTCCACTTTGAGAGAAGAATTCATTTCTTCTAATTAGAAGAGTCTTGCATGCTGCAAAATTTCACCCATGTTTGAAGTCTATTCAGAACCTCCTCTGATGCCACATGATTTGAAAATGAAACTTTGATCATCCTCTGACACTTTGCAAGTCAGATAAAATTGACACTTTAAATGAAAACTTAGTTTGCAACTTCTTCAAAGATGAGTGGTTAAGTTTTCAAATGAACTTAAAAGTAATCAAATTCATATGAAAATCAATATGAAAAAAATGCAGAGAAGAAACAAGCAAGTGATAATGGGGTTCACCCTTCTTGGGCTACGTCTCCAGGCCCTGCTTCGATGTTAGGACGATTTATTGATCTTAGTAGAAAAAGAATACAATGCACATATTTGACTCTAGAGTGGCACTATTTATACTTAAAGAAATGTTCTCCTACAAAGAATTCTCACTCAAAAAAATGACTCCCTATAGCAAGTCATGATGATGTTAAAGAAAAGGACAATATGTCCTTATACTCAAGCTAAGATCAAATAGCATAAAAATAAAACTACTTTAAAATGAAGCGTTGAAAAGATCATTTCCCATTAGCACACCGAGAAAAAGCTGAAAATAATTTCTCTACTTAAGTAACAGTTGTTGTAGATAAGTTCAAAAAGTTGGAAAACCCTTGTCTAGGCTCTCTCCATGCTCAACAAAGTCTCTATATAGACTCAAAAAAATCTTTGTCTGCATCACTAAAGGACTTGGCTTTGCAAAATGTCCAACATGCAGTACTCAAATCATAAAATTGATACTGCCATTAATTTCAGAACACCCAAAAACCTCTATCTAGGCTCTCCTAGGCTCAAAAAGACTGAAAATACACCAAGTTATTCCTCATAGAATTTTTCTCTGTTAATTGTCCTACAAAATGGAAAAACTAGCAATTTGGGCAATGAATTCATCCCTTTGACAGACCGCCGACTGACAATTTCACCTTGTATTGGGGGAATTCCCGTTGTAAATGGTGCAAATTGTTGCCTCTTTAAAATGTGCCATAAGGCCTTAGCGTCGAATTTTTAGCCCCGTTCGCGGGCACGTGGACTAACCTCCTGCCCTCATCAGCTTAGCCCCCTCTCTGCTCCGTCGTGGTCTCATGGTTATCAATATGGCAAGGGGTCAGGCTAACCACCCGCCCCTGTCGGCTTAGATCCTGCTTCGGAGGTCGTGGTCATGTGGTTAACGATGGGACCGGGGATGGGGCCTAGTCCCTGCCCTCTCCACCAATAACACTTCCATTGTCCACCACACAATCGTGTGGTGTGTAATGAGCCTCGGGGGTCGGGATAACTACCCGCCCCCATAGCTCTTACACTATGGTTATGTTGGTCTCCAAATGACCTAGGGAAAGGGCCATGTGGCCCACCCCCCTTTGCCAACATGCCAACAACATGTCCATAAATCAAATCAACGTCAATGTTATAACAAACACCAAAGTCGTGGCATGCTGGTAAGTTTGTTGGTTAGTTAACGAAAGGTCATGGGTTTGATCCTGGTGGTGGTTGATTCAAGGGCCATGTGGCGCCCTTTCATTGGGCCACGTGGTGCCTGATTATTGGTCCACTACAAAACCCTTCAGCCAATAAAAATGTGACACCTCAACCAATATGGTACTACCACGTGGCTTCACAGGATTGGCCCATACTTCCCATTGTGCTTGCCTAGTCAGCTACCGATGTCAGCGTATGACCTGCCCAGTGAGCAACCCATTCAACCCTGCAAGTTGAATTTTTAGTTGTTGGGCAAGAAATTTAGAACATCATAACTTCCTCATACGGCACCAGATTGAGGTGATTCAAGCAACGTTGAAATCAGGAAGATAAACACTATGATTTGGTGTTGTTTTTGGGAGATATTGAGAAATTTCATTTGTAAGTCTATTTTTTTTTATCTTTGGATCGATGTTGAAGGGAAGTTATCTATTTTTGGATGCTGGTTATGGGAGTGAGGTGCAGAGGGGGTGAGGAAGTTATGTGTACACAAGAAATTTCCCTGTGCATGCATGCTTGAGTCTCACAATTTGAGGTCTTATGTTGCAATGGAGATGGGAGCCTAGTTTTGACAACTAAGTTATGGGTTCGAGTGATGGGAGTCTGGGACCTGGGAGTCAACAACAAATTTTGTGGTCCAGTACCCATTGTCCCTCATCTTCTCTTTCAAACCTTTCTTCCTACTCTGGAAAGGTATCAAGGCGTGTCTATGTTTTTCTGGGTAGTGTTTGTTTCTAGATTTTTGGTTCATTTTCTGGGTGGTGCTCAACATCGTTTCTTTGCCTCCTGTTGCTAGGTTTTAATGGTAGTGTAGTGTAGATTCCCTATGACCCGAAATTGGTGTGCTGGCATTAGTGGTGCAGGTTCTCTGCAACGGTGGGAAGTACCCAGGTGTGGGAGGAGTGGGAGAGTTGTGTACTTAACCAATTGTGCCTTGGACATAGAGTGTGGGGAGGTAACCTTAGCTTGGAAGGCGAGGTCAACCAACCTCCTATGCATTAGTTTGAGGGCGAAGTGGGGTCGAGGGTGGAGAAGGGTGGTGGGGCTAGTTTGGTATTGAAGTGATGCCATGCAAAGGCAGAGGGGAATGGCCCGATGTGGAGCTGACCACCATGGGAAACTCGAAGACTAGGTAGTGAGAAGCAAAGAACACAACAAGGGGAGTGCCATGATGGAGGAGGAGATCATCCAAGAGTGAGCCCAATCACCGGGAAGAGTCGAGCAGCCCCCAACGCTATAGTCCATTGTCGAACAACTGCGTGGAATCCAAGCCAACTTGGACATCCTCCAACAAGAGTTCCCGGGGTAAACAATTGAATATTTGTAATGGCATTTTTCACATACTTAGTAAGTAAACTCTTGAAAAAAACTCACAAATTTAATATGTTAATATAAAATTTAAATATTTAATTCATAAAAAATGAAATTAATGATATACTTGTGTAAGTAACAAGACACTTTTAGTAACAACTATCTCATCTTTTGGATTTAAAATTGTGATCTCCTAAAAAAAACATATACTGTTAATCATCATCCCCAAAAATCATGAATATAATAATGAAGTAAAATTATAAATTTAAGAAATTAAATTGGTCTTGATAATAAATTTCATTAGTAACCTTGAAATGTTCATTAATCATTACTTTGTGATTTGTCAGTAAGCTTGTATAAAAATAATTATGGATCACAAAAATCTTACATCAAATAAAAATTTAAATTGAAATTAAAAAATAAAAAATAAAATTAACAAAAATTTAGAAATTTTAATTTTTATATATGTAAAATATATATAAATAATTTAGTGTATAGTAAAATTGACTCAAAAAATTTCAATTTAGAAAAATAAAATTACAATTTTATATAAATAATTTATAAATTTGAATATGAAAAAGCCTCATGGTTAGAAAACGCCTTATCTTATAACATATCATAACTATTAAAAAAAGACTAATCACATCGTAATAATTACACGTCCATTACGGAAGGCTCCGCTCCCCTTCCACCACGGCGAAGCTTCCGGGTGTCCGTATTATATTTAATAATGATTAAGCATAAAACAGATTTTAATATGATAATCAGATGTGTGGAAAACAAAATCAATTTAATATAAATAATAATTACATTTTCATGTGTAATATGACTCCATGCCCAAACTTTCTACGCCCATAATTGCACGTCCTCATGGAATGCCTCCGCCCGTCTTCACTAACCTCCTCTCATCCTTTCAACTATTAAATGGATGAATAAATAATTAATAATAAACCAATAATCAAATGTTGAAAGCAAAACTTCCAGGTCAATGGACCCCTCCTCCTCCCGTCTTGCACGCCATGACTCAACGCAACCACTTCTTTAATAATTAAATGTTTGAAAGCAAACTTTCTGACTGGATCTTCCTATGCTTCCGTTCCGTGTTCACCACGCCCAAACTTTCATAATGACACCACCACCACCTCCGCCCGTCTTCGCCACTTCCAAATTTTCGGTGGAATTGCGGGTCCCGCTCCAGCCTTTTCTCACTCTTTCAGTAATTACATCCACAAATAATTATTAAAAATAAAATAGATTTTATTATTTAATATAAAGAATAAAATAATGAGATGTAGATCACTCAACGACCTGAATGTTGATCACTAGAAATTACGCCTCATCTTCACACTCTTTCATCCGCTCCTTCGCTCGTTGACGATTCACCACAAATTACATGATTCACCACGCCCAGATTTTCTCCCACTCTCTCTTTATAAATACTCGTAACCATCCTTCACATTCATACCATCCTTTGCAATCCAACATTCCAATTTCTCCTCCGCATTTCCATTTCCAGCACCATGCCGTTCCTCCCTGTTTCTTTTCCTCTTCATTTCCTCTTTTTCATGTTCACTTTTTCCTTCATTTCCGTCTCCTCCTCCTCTCCGCATTCATTTCATGACGATCGACAATCTCTCTTAGCTTTCAAAAACAAAATAAGCAGTGATCCTCATGCTTCCATGGCCAACTGGAGTCTCGCACTCCCCTTCTGCAACTGGCCCGGCGTCACCTGCAGCCGCCGTCACATCGACAGAGTCGTCTCTCTCGACCTCTCTTTCATGGAACTGCAGGGCACCATCTCTCCTTACCTCGGCAATTTGTCCTTTCTCCATACGCTTGATCTTTCTAACAATGCCCTCCACAGTTATATCCCACGTCAACTGGGACGCCTTTTCCGTTTGAGGAAGCTCAGGTTATCCCACAATCTGTTGGAGGGGAACATTCCGAGTTATCTGAGCAATTGTACAAATTTGGCTTACTTGGCGCTCTCCTACAACAATCTGACTGGAAGTATTCCCCATGAGCTGGGTTCCCTAACACATCTGCAGCAGCTTTACTTAGGAGCCAACATTCTCACAGGTATGAATCTTCTTCCTTTGGATACCTTTCAGTTTTGATTATTTTAGAGATTGCAAAAACTTATCTCCCTTTTTATCAAATATCTTAAAAGCTTTGAGTGACTTAAATTTTCACAAACAAGCTTTCGCAGGAAGCATTCCTGAAGAATTGGGTCTTCTCATTAATCTCCAATATCTTGATCTTGGAGAAAATTCCCTCCATGGTCATATCCCAAGTCAGTTGGGACGCTTTTTCCGTTTGAGGGATCTTGTGTCGCACCACAATCAATTAGAGGGTAACATTCCGAGTGAGCTGGGCAATTGCACAAATTTGGTTTCCTTGTCGCTCACCTACAACAATCTCACTGGAAGTATTCCCCATGAGCTGGGACGCCTTTTCCGTTTGAGGGATCTCCTGTTGCATCACAATCAATTGTCGGGAAACATTCCGAGTGATCTGGGCAATTGCACAAATTTGGCTCGCTTGTCACTCACCGGCAACAAGCTGACTGGAAGTGTTTCGGAAGAGTTTGGCTCCCTCATACATCTGAAGGAACTTAACTTAGGTGCAAACAGCTTCACAGGTACTATTCGTCCTCCTTTGGAAATCTCTAGGTGTTGATTATTTTAGAAATTTAAAAATGGTCTTACTTGTGTAATTGTGAATTGTCAGGTCACATTCCCAAATTTCTGTCAAATATCTCTACTTTGGTTTACTTGGAAATGGGTGCAAATAAATTCACTGGTAGCATTCCACAAGAATTCGGCCGACTCACTAGTCTCCAACTCCTTCACCTTTATGACAATGAATTATCAGGCTCCATTCCCCCTTCTTTGTCAAATATCTCTACTTTGGTTAACTTGGAAATTTCCCAAAACAAACTCACTGGAAGTATTTCCACTTCTTTGTCAAATCTAGTTAACTTGATTTGGCTTTATTTATGGGGAAATCAACTTAGTGGAAAGATACCAAATTCCATTGGAAATTGTTCAAAACTCAAAGAGCTCTTCCTATCCAATAACATGTTGAGTGGGAGTGTACCGATCACATTAGGTAAGCTATCCCTCCTTGAAAAATTAAAATTGCAATCTAATCAACTTGATAGTGGAAGTGCTACAGCCATGCCTTTTCTTATAGCCCTTACCAATTGTTCCCACCTAAAAGAACTAATCTTGGAAGGCAATAAAATCGCTGGTGTCTTACCCCTTGCCATAGGAAAACTTTCTACCAATTTGTCTTACTTAACATTAGCAAACAACTTGATAGAAGGGAACATCCCTCCACATATAGGCAATCTTACCAGCCTAACCTATCTAGATTTATCTGGAAATTCTTTAAATGGTAGCATTCCATCTTTAAGAAACCTTAAAATTTTAGAAAGATTAATTTTAGGAAATAACAAATTACAAGGAGATATTCCTGATGACTTTGAAAATTTACAACGACTTGGTCTCTTGGACATCAGTGGAAACATACTCTCTGGAAAGATTCCCAATTCCCTTGCACCCCTTAAACAATTAAGATTTCTCCTCCTCCATCACAACCAATTATCAGGGAGCATACCTTCCAACTTAGGAAACTGTACAAATTTGGAATTGCTCGACTTGTCACACAATAGACTCATTGGAAACATACCACGTGAGATTGTTAAGCTTTACAATCTAAATTTCTATTTGAATTTGTCTTGGAATTTATTAGAAGGCTCCTTACCCATGGAGATTGGTAAAATTTCAATGGCTCAAGCTATAGATATCTCTGCTAATCACTTGAGTGGAGTCATTCCATCTACACTTGGAAGTTGTGTTGAAGTAATTTCGTTGAATTTATCTCGGAATTCCTTCCAAGGTTCTATTCCAGATTCACTTGAAAATTTGAAAAGCCTTATGAGCCTAGATCTCTCTTCCAACCTTTTATCTGGGACAATACCTATTACTCTCAACAAGCTGAAAATGATTCAATATTTAAATTTATCTTTTAACAAGCTTGGTGGGGAAATTCCAACAGGGGGAATTTTTGCAAATGAATCAATTTCCATATCCTTAAATGGAAATCCCAACCTTTGTGGACCAAAAATATTCCAGTTATATCCTTGTCCGATACCAAGAGGTCATTCTACAATTGTCAAAAGAGTACTATTGACAGTGAGTGGAGCTACTGCATTTATACTCTGTTGTTTGTTTTTAAGATTCCTATGGAGAGGGAATATCAATGTTTCAAGATCTATTTTCCAAAAGTTAGAGCATCCAAGGATCTCATATCAAGAGCTTCACATAGCGACTAATGGATTTGACAAAGCCAACTTGTTGGGCACAGGTAGCTTTGGGTCAGTGTATAAAGGAATTTTGAATGATGGCACACCTGTTGCTGTGAAGGTTTTCCAATTGCAAAATGACCAGAGTGAGAAGAGTTTTAAAGCAGAATGTAGTGTCTTCCAGAAGGTTCAACATCGAAATCTAGTCAAAATCATAACCTCATGTTCCAACCTCCATTTCAAAGCTTTAGTGTTCAAGTTTGTGTGTAATGGAAGCTTAGAGAAGCATTTGTATCCTAAAAGAGATGACAACAATGGTGAGGATGTGTGTGAACTGGAGTTGAAAGCACTATTAGACATTGCCATAGATGTGGCCCATGCAATGGAATATCTTCATCATGATTGTTTTGTGCAAGTAGTACATTGTGATATAAAGCCTAGCAATGTACTTTTGGATGAAAATATGTTAGGCCATGTCACAGATTTTGGTATTGCAAGGTTGATTGGTGAAAGCTCTACAAATTCACATGCTTCATCACTTGCTTTAAGAGGATCCATTGGCTACATTGCCCCAGGTATGTCTTTATTAAACAACATTTTCATTTTTATTCTCTCTTTAGCAGTATTTATATTGATTGATTGAGTAAAATTTAATGAATGTTTCTTTTACTGTAGAGTATGGATTGAGTGGAACAATTTCCACCCAGGGAGATGTTTATAGCTATGGAATTATGTTATTGGAAATGCTCACCAGAAAACGACCAACCAGTCACATGTTTGTGGGAGACTTAAACTTGCACAATTGGGTTAACTTTGCATACCCAAACAATGTGAATGAGGTAATTGAAAGTAGCCTTTTTAGTGAGGTGTGTGGAGATGAAATTAATGAGAACAAAGTATATAAATGTCTACTAGATTTGCTACATGTTGGTTTGCTTTGTTCAAAACATTCACCAGAAGAAAGACCAACTATGAGAGTTGTGGTAAGGATGTTGGAGAGTATCAAAGAGGATTTGGAGGCAAATGCAGTTGCTTCTAGAAGATTGAGACGAAGCATATCCAAGTTGCTTATCGATACAAATGCAATAAGGAATGATGCCTCTACATCAAGTGACCAAAGTTCTTATACATTTTAGTTTATGAAGTGAAGAATGACAAATATTTTAGGTATTTCCAACATTCATGTAATGTTAATATTTTTTAAACTTTTAATTATTCAAACAACTTCATGCTAGTATGCATTATCATATTGTCAACAAGGAAATTACATGGTTTTGCAACACTATATTGAATAGATTGTAGGTTTATATTCAATTTGATTTTTTCATCTATCCATGATGTCAATATTATTATCTATAGATTAAATTGCTTCGAAATTATTTATGTTTACATATATAGAAGAAATCATTCATATTTAAAATGCAACAACAAACTTACAAACATGGATTTGAACTTTATGACTTGATTATATGAACCATGTTGAAGTCTAGTTAGTTTGATTGTATTGGTAGCAATAACTTAGTTGTTTGTAACATCCACTTACCATATATGTGTGTATGTGTGTTTTGCAAACCATTTTCACCCCAAAAAAATTGCAGGACCAATTTTTGGGTCTTAAAATTGTTTCAAGTACATATGCTTCACCTCTTTCAATAACTCATAGCACAACCCACCGTATATTTGAGATGGACAGTGATCTTTCCTATTTTAGGAAAAAAATGTTTTATTCGATAAACTAACTTATATTTGAAGGCGTAGAAACAAACAACCCCCTTTTAAGTGCTTCTTTAGAATCCATATTCACTATATGAGTTGATGATTTAGTACTTTGGGTATATAATTTTTGTAATAATAAGATTGTTGTCAACATTTCCCCCCTAATTACAAGGGTTGATGGTTTAGAGATAAGGAAAAATACAATGCATCTTTCATATAAGGATGATATCAAATACAAACCTTGAATGGATTTGTCTTGGTCTTGGTCAATATGAGATGTGCGATGAAGACTCATTCTTAGGATTATATCTCCTTTTTTCTGAAGGATACTATGAATTCTTTTTAGCATATATAGAGCATAATTTCATAATTTTATTTTAATGAAATCACACTTTTCCTTTGCATAGAAAAAAGAAGTGAAGGCATACAAGCTAATCGAAAGTAAGAAGACCAATAAAAAGTGTGGTATTATAGTGTAAGCCTTATTTCCAACACATCTACATCTACCTAGTGGTAAATTATGTCTACTTCATCAAATAGTTGTATTGCAAAGAAATAAATAAGTTTTTCTAAGACCAAGAGAATGTGATATTTGAGTTTAATGCTTAATTCCAAAACATCTATATCCACATAATGGTCAAATTTATCTAGTCTTCATCCAATATTTGTTTTACAAACAAATTATTGCGATCTTTTTCTAAGAAGTCTATTTATGTTTGCTTAGTAAGTCCATAAGTTAATGCATTTGTTAACATCTTAGAAATGCATAAGTTGATGCATATGTTATGCATTTGAAATCATCTTTAATATACTTAAGAGTGAGTTTGTGAGTTTTTTCTAAAAAGGCTTGTTTTACTTGCCTAGTATGTTGAATTATTGATTATGTGTTTGAAATTATTTTTAAGGTTTTCAAGTGTGATCCCATTGTTTCAACATAGTGTATAGAATTAGTTGCAATAAAAAGGATAAATGGATCCACTAAATGTTCATATCTATTTTCCGATACGAGTGGACATATAGTATTAGTTGTCTACAAATAACTTGTTGCACCATTTCTTTCCAAAAAATCAAGATTTATTAGAAAATCAATAAGCAAGACTATATAAGTCCCATCGTACACTCCCAACATACTAATGATGGAAAAAACAATAGACTTTATAGATACTTCATCATTGGCTTCTAGGGATTACACTTATGGGTATATTGAAGAAATCCTTTTAAGACCTATGCATGATGAAACTTGATGGAAGCATAGTTTTAAAAGATTCTTAGGCAACTTCCTAATATAGACAAAATTTAACTCTTTAAGGTGAAGGGAAAGTAAAAGTTTAACTAATAAGTGATCCAATCACTGAGGTGGAAGATCAATATGGAGTAGCTTCCAAATAGTATCAATGCTAAACCTTATGGTTAGGTTTTGTATCATTCTTAGTGTCCTTCCTTCTTTCAAATATATTTCCTTTTTCTTAATATTTACAAAAGTAGTATAAGTCAAAGTTGCAAGGAAATATACATAGCTTCATGTAGAACCTTGAAAATAAAGCCCCCAACATCTCAAAGCAAAGGTGGAGGGACAATATTCAACACTAGTCTAAAACTAAAAGGAAAATAATGAAACTTCTTGCTAGTTTTGCATTTGCAATGGACACTTGCTAATTCTCTCTATTAATAAGTGAATATTTTGCTCTTAATTATATGCAATTTAATGTTTCCTTTAGGATTAGTTTTCAACATCACCCTTTGCCATAAGGGGTATCATATATTTAATTTTAAGAACATAAATACTATGCTTGCCACATAAAAGCAACAAAAGTCAGATATTTTCCTTTTTCCTTCACAACTTTCTATTTCCTTTTTGAGAAGAAACAAAAAAATAATAAAATTCTATGTTGCATAGAAGTATATATGGTTTGATGGAGAACCTTGACCACTAAACCATTGTATTCTTGATTAGACTAACCCAATTTTAAATCAGTATAATCACATTGTAAACTTAATGTTGAAAATCTTTTAGTAATGGTTGAATTAATGAAATATGTGATGGATTCTTTTCTCACATGGAAAGATTTGAGCCATGTAAGATATCATTTCCTCTAAGTACTTGTCACACATATAACAACTATCTCCCCCCTCTTATTATTTGTTTTATCCTTAATTAATTTTAAATTTAATGTTGCTAATATCACAATTGAATAGGATAACACAAAATTAAGAAATCTAAACTTGTAAATTGTGAAGAAAGTTTCCTGGGTAAATAAGCATAAATGTAAAGAGGCATTGTTCATAGTCAAGTTAAAATAATTGTTACTTGTGATATTTAATAATGTAAACCATGCATAAATGTGAATGTACAAAACTAAGAATGAAGACTCCATAGATAAGTGAGAGAGGAGGATCTTATGGAATCTCTTGAGAAATGTTTGAATATTATTAGATGGTTAAATGAAATATCTTATTATGACATGTCTATTATGGTCACCATGTACTCTTTTAAAATAAATATATGTATGATATGTGAGAAATCAATGCAATGTGACGTTTAAAGTACATATGTGTTCTTATGGTGAAATTTTGTGTGTCATTGTTTTCTTATATTTGTGTACATATTCATAACATTTGGTATTAGAGTTGTGGTTTCTCTGGTGATGATATTACAATGAGAATGATGTGTATATGACTTTGATGGTTGTAATGACCAAGAGCCACAATGGAGAAGAGAGAACTAGCACTTGAAATGCTTGCAATCCAAAAAGAAGGCATCAATGAAGGGGAAACTTGTTACTTCTAGATTGGTTACTTGTAAAATTAAGGTTTTCTTTAATTATTGATTTATTTTCAATGATTTAGATGTGTTGAAAAGTATAGTCAGAAGCATCAAAGGGTATTTTTATGTTTTTGGGATTCATCTTTGGTCGGACATTGATCATATAAAAAATGGATTTTATGTAATCATGGAATGTGCATTCATTAAAATGTAGATTATGGTCATTATACACAATAAAACTAAGCAAGTAGTGTATCATTGGAAATATCTTTAAACTTGACCAAATCCCTCTTAAGATGGACTTAAAATGTCAAATGTGAAGGAAAAATATTGAAGGAAAAAATATTACTGAAAATTTTCACCCAAAGTGGAAAAATGAACATCATAAGTGAAAAACATGTTTTTCTCACTATATAAACCATATTTTTACAAGATAACAATTGGAAATAGGAAACCCTAGTGATTATTCAAATTTTTATCTTTCATTTTTTCAATTAATTTAATTAGTGCGATTTTTATTGATTAAATTTTGATGATTTATGAAAGCTACAATAAAAAAATTTCATGCAATATTTGTAGGCTGCAACACAAATTTGAGGCAATGTGAAGGTGTCTTCAGGTTATCCTCATAGAGATTTCTAGTGTGTTCTCTGAATTTTTAGGCCGATAGGCCTTTCCTTTGAAAGGGACCTTCGTTGTCTCTTTCGTTCTCCGGCTGACACGTGGTGTCGGGTCCCCTTCGTTTTCGTGCTGACAGCTGGCATCGGACGGGCATAACACCTCGTCGTCGTGGATTGATGAAGGAAAAAACGGTTAGAAGTATGCGCCGTCGCCAGGCAAACAGGAGAAATTATTGAAAGTCATCGTGGCATCGAATGACGAACGGAACAACGTGCTGCTGGAAGTTTTGAGGGCGCGCAGGATTGCACAGTTGAAGACGCAAGAGATTCCGCTCAAGAATGATTCAATCGGGTATGTCTGGTTTTGGTTTTGTCGAAGTTTTTGGTTCCTGCGGATAGGTGTTTTGCAGGTCGCTTGAATCCGAGTTACGTAGGCTTAAGGCTGGAGAAGATTCGAAGGCGGGTTCGGAGAGATCCAAGGATCGATCCTCGGCGGGTAGTTTTACTGAAGCGGCTCCAGATGGCGCTGAGACAGTGGCCTAGTGCTCGCCGGCTAAGCATCAACGCATCGAAACTGTCTGCGAAATCGACAAGAGCGAGGGAATTCAGAGCGACCGGATAGGACAACGGGATCAGGAATCGAACCCGTCACCTGTTGAGAGAGGATCCTCGAAGAGAGATCCAGATCGTGACGATGAGAAGAAAGCGGCAGAGTCTGTTGCTGGTTCTGTTCCTGTGTCGGTGCCAGGTTCGATAACAGAGACGGGGCCGAAGTCCCAGCAGCCCATATCTAAGGTTCACCCATCATCTTCGCTGGATTCGTTCTATGGCAGTTCTGAAACTTTGGCAGATGAGAAAGAAAACAGGAGATCTCGGCATGATTTTGTCGAGTCGAAGGATTCCAACATCAAGGGTCGCCGCTTGAGAACCGATTTGGCCCTGAAAAAGACAGATTTGCGGTCGTGCAGAAGACCTTCCGGAAATGGCTCCCATCGTGTTTTGATGCCCCACAAGCCTAAAACTGAGGATTTTGATGCAAAAACAACCCAACGATCGAATCCCCAACAGAACCCTGATGTGAATGATAATTACCTGCCCCCTGCAAGTTCTCCCGTCAAATCCGAGCCGGATCGGAACGGTGAGGGGGGATCGGGATCAGACCTCTATTGGCTGTACAGAGAACTCTGAATTGCGTACTGTGGATACCAATGCCTCTGAGAAAAGCTCGGCTCCCGTTCCAAGAGGGAAAAGGAAACAGGGCAAGAAGAATCCGGCGGCTACTACTACGACAGATTCCGAAACGTGGAGGCAGAAACAGAATGAAGTCAGAATCGAAGAAGAGAGTGCGGAATCCATGGATATCGAGGGCAAAGAATTGAAAGGTACTAGAGATGAATGCCAAAAAGGGCTAACAGTGGATAGCGATGTTCTAAGTTCTGCAAGCCCTGCGGAAATATCAATCAGGCAGGGCACCAAAGCTTTCAGCAGCAGCCGTGATGCAAGCGAAAGCGGGCAGGGGCAGCGGCATCGGCATCGGCAAGGGCAAGGGCAAGGGCAGGGGCAGGGACAGGGTCATTACAAAGAATCTGATGAATTCATAGATGCCTGGAATCATACAAGGTCTTCTGGAGATAGCCATATGGAGGATAGAACGGAAGGCACAGATGAGATTGAAACTTCCCCAATGAGCAGACGAAGCAGAAGGGAACCCAAAGTTCCTGGCAAATTGCTGCCTCTTCTGGAATGCTTAGGGGCCATCACTTCTCACAAATTTGGATCCCTCTTCAAGCATAAACTTGAGAGCCAGGTTGCTTTTCTTGTTCTCGCTTTTCTATTTACCATTTGATTGATTTCATGTCTTCTTTATTGGTTTAAAATTGTTATTACCGATACTTAAGGCGGGCTCTGTGATTGTGCAGAATAAACAGCAATATAGGAACATTATCAGGAAACACATGCATTTGGGAATGATAAGGGCAATATTGGAGGAAGGGTCGTACTCTGGCAGCCAGGAGTTTTTCCGAGATTTGCTTCTGGTTTTCAAAAATGCTCTTATATTCTACCCCAAGTCCTCTCAGGAGCACAGAGCTGCGGTGGTGCTTAGAGAATTGGCAAACAATGAGATGGCGAAGATATTCCAGACAGAAGCTTTGCTAAAACAGGAAGGCCCATCCACCAGAAAAAGGGACCCCAGGGCCATTCCGGGGCCCCCAACCAATGCCACCAAGTTCAATCCCAGCAGCAGAAAGAGAAACGCAAGGCCATTATTAGTTGGGGCAAGAGCTGCACCGAGACCCAAAACCACCAGCAGATTGAACACTAAGGAATAACAATACAACTCCCAGGAGCCACCCAAGGAAGCAATTGAAGTATCATCCTCTGCAGGTCTAAAACCTGAGAATGAACCAGAAGACAAATTTGAAGCTGAAGCACCAAATAGATCAAAGATGCCCAAGGCTGGAGATGAAAGAAAAACATCCTGTTAAAACAGTTCAGCTGTAGGTTATTGAGTTAACGTAAGGTAGTTTATGCTGTTGAGTTTTCCAAGGACTTTGTTTCCCTGTTGTTAAATTTAATGTATCTCTGTTTTAGCTGTAGCAGGATGAATAAAAGTAAGATTTATTATTCAGTTTAATTTTGTTTTCAATTTATTAAATAATTATCAGTGTATAATTACATGGTATCAAACCCACAATGGACAGTATTGTTAAAGTACTGCTAGGGTTTGGGATGGTGTGGGTCTGAAGCTGCAGAGAGAAGTATCAGAAAGGTTAGGACAGAGATATGGCCACATTTGTTGCAAGAGATCCTCAGAGGATAGTAGAATGATTTGATGACATTGGAATTAACCTCTCCAAGTTCAGTATGAAGATGTTGTTGCTAAATAAGGACTTCCTCAAATTGCTGAATGTAGTTGAAACGACTTGGATTAATCATACCCAGAATGCAGATTTGATCAAGAAGTGGGAGGGAAAGGAAGGTAGGACTTTTTACCGTATACCTCTAATTATGTTTGAGTGATGATGTTCTTTTGCATGTGAGGAGATTGACATCAGTTAAGTAAGTTATATAAATCCAAAGATGTTTGTACGAGATTATATCTTCGAAAAATATTTGTCCAGTTAAAGATGCAGGAAATACAGAACAGATCGGACTACACACCAGTTTAAGTCTCTCAAAAAGCTAACTGGCAGTGTGCGGGTCAGAAATTAAAGAATAAGACACTGCTGTGAAATTTCGTGGGAGTTTGCTAGAATCCTATTCTGGATTGGTAGTAGCATTGAGCACTCAACCTAACCTGGACTTTGAATTAATCCTACTCACATGCAGATTCAATCAATAAGTGGGAGGCAAAGGAAGGTAGGAGTGGTACTCATTCCTGTATACTTTTAGGTTTGAATGATAATGTGCTTTTGTATGTAAATGAGGCAAAAACAGCAAAAGAAGCTTGGCATCAGCTAATTAAATTATATAAATCAAGAGATGTTACTACGAGATTATATCTTTGGAGAAGAGTTTTCCCGTTAAAGGTATAGGAAACACAGAAGATATCGGACTACACACCAGTTTAAGTCTCTCAAAAGCCAGCTGGCAGCATGTGGGTCAGAGATTAAAGAAGAGGACATTGCTGTGAAACTTCTTAGGAGATTGCTAGAACCCTATTCTGGATTGGTAGTAGCATTGAGCTCTCAAGCTAACCTGGATTAGCAGCACTATTTCAAGAAGAAATGAATGGTGAGAATCCTACAGGGAAGTTTTCTGCAGGATACAAGGGCATAGAAAAGAAGAAAGGAAAGCAAATTTCATTGCTCACAGTCCAATGTCTTAGCATGATAAAGACACAAAGGAGGAGAAAAATAAGGGAAACTGCTTTCATTGTGGGGCTATGGACATTTTAAGAGACAATGCAGAAAGTGGTTAGCGTGGGTAGAAGTGGTAAGGAAAAAGAAGGCAGCTGAAACTAAACCTAAAGCAATGACCAAAAACATTTATTTTCGGTCACTACATCCCCAGATTCAGATATTTGGAAGTGCTGGAACTAGATTCAGGAGAAACTCAGCATATGACACCCAAGAGAGGTTGGTTTTTGTCTTATCAAGAATTACCTGAAGGGAGACTGTCAGTCTTGGAGATGAGTGCAAGAATGAGATGATGGGAGTTGGAAATATCTCATTGAAGATGCCAGATGGTGCACAAGCAAATTTAATATGTATGGTATGCTCCTGCTTTCGCAAAATGTCTTTATCAGTGAGCAAGATTACTGATGTTGGAATATTTGTACAGTTTGACAACAAGGTGTGTGTCCTTAAGGATCCGGAAGGAGTGACTATTGCGAAGGGAATTAGAGATGACAATCTGTACTAGTTATGTGTAGCAACAACCTCAGTGGTGTTGACAACAAGAGAAATGAAAAATTAGATTCAGTGCTTTGGCATCATAGAGTTGGAGATGCAAATACACATTCGCTAGGGGTATTAAAAAGGTAGCTGCTTGTAGAAGATTTGGAATTGCATCTGCCAGTTGAGTTGGGAGTTTGCGAAGGCTGTTGTTTGGGCAAGCAACATAGATTTCCTTTCTTAAAGAGAAGAGTGAGAAGAGCTCCGGTTTTCATAACGATCCCAAGAAGAACTCCAACACCGAGCCCAAAAAGACCACGATCGGCAACACCCAACTGGTTGAGTCACGGAACAATTCTCATACCCACAAGAGCAACAGTCACAGCCACCACCACAACAACAATGGCCGCAGCACAGAGCAGCTTTTAGGCAAAGTTGCAGCAATGAAGGAAGAGAAGGGCACTCCTCCTCCTGAGCCCACCCACAAGCAACGAACATCAGATCAGGACCAGCCCTCTCCCTTGAAAAGAGGAGTTGGAAGGCCACCTAAGCATGTCAAAAGAGCATCAGGAGCAAATGATGAGCCACCATCAAAGGCCACAGGGGATCCAGAAGCAGCTTCAAGGGCAAGAAAAGGACTCAGAAAATGAGAGCAACTTCCTGTTTTTGTACATGGATTCGGATTCTGCTCAGGCCACCCCAGCTGGACTATTCTGTAAATACAGATAATTTTGGTTTAGTCGAATAGATGGAGATGAAATTCCATGCAGGTAAATTATCTATATATATGCATATATTCTCGGGAAGAAGCATCCATCTTGTCTGTAAAAATTGTATCCAGTGCGTTTCTGTTGATTGTTCAGCGATTGAATGCTTCCAATTGAGGCAACAATCCCCAAACTGGGCTCTAGATTAGGTTCCTCCCCTGCTTGAACAAATTCTGGTACAAGGAGTTATTATTCATATTTTTCCCCTTTCTGAGTGGAAACCCTGATTTCAAATTTTGACTAACTTTTGGTTGCATTCAAAGAAAATTTATAAAGGTGGTGACCAACAGATCATGATGTCTGTTTAGTCAAAGGTAAGTTGTTATTCACTGGTACCCATCAATACAGCCATATCATAATTCATGGTTAATACTTTATTTTTAGATTTTTGTTTTGTTTTGTTTGTAGATGCTAATTAACCAAAGCATAAAAGGCCATTGAATAATAAAGTATGTAGCAGAGATAGTTCAAGATTTTTTACCCCATTAGCCCATTCATGCTATTAAACTACTCATATTAGTAGCGAATCAGACTATATTAATCTACCATCATATAATTATGATTAGGAAAGGCCAAAAATGATATGAGTACACGTCATGACATTGGCCGAAATACTTAATCCTTATCAATAGTTTAAGCCATAATATTTTCATGGGCCCCTCTCTATGGAAGGATGTACTAAAGCATCAAGGATAACATTTTATGCCATGCCATTACATACGTATAACATTTTATGCCATGCCATGTATGGTACGACCAAAGGGGGAGCCTCAGCCTCAATCTCGTTCACATAAATAAAAGATATTCTTTTCACAAGTCACCACTAATTTATTCTCCTTAATTAAATTTCATTCTATGTTGAGAGGTCAGCTCAGTTTTTAAATATGACATTCATACTTTTAATGTTTTGTTGTTAGAATAGCATGCCAGCAATGACAATGTTATATATATATGTTTTTTGTTTTTTTCTTTATTAAGTCTCTTTTGATACTCAAGTGAAGTGCCTTTTACTTCACTTTTTCTAAAGTGCGTTGGAACTTGTTGTAAATATTTTTAATACATAGTTTACATTAGACTTTTTGATTTGTTATAAGGTTAAAGTTTTGTTTGGGTGACATTGTGAAAGTGGGATGTTACATACCAAATTATTTTTAATATTTATTCGTTTGTCCTTTTCCTATCTGAATTTGATTTACGTGTCTATATTTTATATTTAAAGACGATTGATGAGAGTATAGATTAAAATGCACACTGTCATGTTGTCGAAGGAATTTTGAATATATAATATTTTAGAAAGTTTCCTTTGATTTCTTGTCATAAAGAATTTTTATTATTATTATGACTATTCATTATTTCTTCTTAGTCATTGAAAGCATTATAATATTTATATCAAATACTTATTTCTTCTTAGTCATTGAAAGCATTATAATATTTATATCAAATACTTGGAACACTCATGAAATAATCATTTTATATTCTATATGATATTTATTTACCTTCATGCAAATCTTGATGTTT
>APFE031675952.1:0-18494 GCA_000404065.3 Pinus taeda | reverse complement strand
CGAAACTCCCCAGCAAGTTCAAACGCCTCTACAACCCGAGAGCTCTCACCATACTCCGGAAACTCCCCAGGAAGGACAGCAGAACAATACCCCACATCCCCCAGTTGACCCAACGGCGAAATCTCCCCACCTAGCAGAGTCAACTGGCCCCACTATTTCTGTCCCTAGTGAAGACTCTCTAACACCACCGTCCCCACCCATTCGAAAAAGGAAGAAAACCCCAACCGGCTCAGTCTCCAAACCAAGGACAAGGGCTAGATCTCAAGTTCTTACTTTACTCGAAAACCCCTCCCCTAGAGAAAAACCTGGCCCTTCAAAGAAAAGGAAGAGCCGCGACTTCACCGCCTTCCTTCCAAAAAGAAAAAAGAGGACAACTGTCGAAACAGAATCCACCCTCGTTTCCCCTGACCCCGCCACTATTTTATTAAAACCCCTATCCCCATCCCAAATTCCCCAACCCGTCTCACCTGGGGGGACTACCACACAAGAACTAGTACCCCGGGATAATACGACATTGTTTATGGCTCAAAAAGTGACTGTTCCACAAGAACCAGCCACTTACCCAATGGCTGAAACACAAGAACCAGCCACTGAGGTACAAAACTACACCAAGCATGACGATAGTGGGAGATTAGTAGTAGCTGAAACACAAAAACCAGCTATGCCTGTGCATCAACAGACCACCCCAGCGGAGTCAGCCAGTGTACAGGGTATACATACTATGACATCTCTGCCCGAGGAAAATGAATTCCTCAAATCTGAATTAGAAGCATATAAGAAGGAACTAACCATGGTTCGAGAGGCTTTTGAGGAAGAACTGAACCTCTATACCTTAGCACACGCAGCCTCAATGCAAAATAAGGAGCCATGCAAGGAATACATGTGCCAGGAGTGCGGCAACATTTACCAGGGTGCAGGCTACAAATTAATCGAAGTTCAATTATCTGAGGCATCCACATCAGCTGGAATAAAAGAAGAATGCCCTACTGCTCCACAAGAACCAGGAGGGCCCTCTATAAAGCAAGAAAAACATACTGAACCTCAGATATTGCACCCTTCACAGGCTGATGCGGCCACTCAGACAGAATCACTACTACAATCAGTCAATGTAGCCATTCAGACAGAATCACTACTACAATCAGTCAATGTAGCCATTCAGACAGAAACACCACTACAATTAGTTGATGTGGCCATTCAAGCAACGTCCCAACCCATTACTGTTGATGCCAAGATACAGACTGTGCCATGGAACCAGTTGGAACAGATGAATAATTGGAAAAGGCAATATGCCGAAGAACAAGACACAATGTTATGCCAACACAAGTTACAATGGCAGAATCATGTATATGCCAATTGGGACAGATGGGACGAGATGAGGCAGCAGCTTAGGAACTACAAAAAGGAAGCCAGGGAATCTAAGGAAAAGATAACCCTGATGTTCTCATTAGCCCAGAAATTGATGGCTACACGCAAACCTTCTGTAAATTATTCTCTCTTTCTTGCTGAACAATTCATTTATTTTCAGTTAAAAGCAATAAAAAACGGCAGACCATATGAGCTAATGACTGTAGAAAACTTTGTTGAAACGTTTAACGAGGCCCCTGAGAGTGATCAGCATTTGCTGTGTGAACTCTACCTCCATAACGAAGCTATGCCAGAGAATAGAGAAGTCAATCTTATTCCAATTGCAGGAGACATACAAATAAGGGCATTTGTATCATTTTTGTCTAATCAGCTCACTTGGCAATCCGCGTTCACTGCAAGCAGTCATAATGAGGACAATAAACTCCTATGGATCAGACCAGAGCCCTTGAGGCCAGCCCTGTTCATCGCCCAATATTATGAGTTTTTACAGAAGCCAAGAATGCACAGGTACATGCAGCAATTACAGGCTTCAACACTGTCGAAGTGTCAACAGCACATTAGGGTAAAAGGTAATGCTGCAATGAACGCCAATGTTATGTTTTGGCAACAGTCATGCAAAGAAAGACAGGACTATCACCCTTTTAACCCTCACAATCTTCAAGCTGCATTATCCAGGGTTTCCAATTACATTCGTTGTATTCAACATTGTGGAGTAAACTGGATCGGATATCGTTTCCATTTTCCAAGTCTATGGCTTCCTTCAGAACAGTATCAGTGCAACTTCCAGTTGACCAACAGAGATGAAACCTTGGCATGGCAACACTTGCAGAATAACAGAGGATTCAGAGCTCCTACAGATGCCACCTTCTCCAGCTATTGCTTGAGTAATTTGCATGCTCAGTCCCAGTACTCAGACTCTGATTCAGACTAGGGGTTGCCTGAGGACATGCAACATTTTTAGCTGGGGGGGATGTTAGGACCCCACTATGTATCATTTTTGCCACATATTTTGATACCATTTTACCTTTATAACCATGAATCCCAGTATCATCTTCATCCACTTTTTCCCAAGGTATACAAAAACCTCTTCTTTATTATATGATTAATCTGTTTTACATTTAATTCCACAATACTCTTATATTTTATCATTAATCGAAGTATATCATTGCTAATACAAATCCAGAGGTTGCAGATAAGCATTGCGGCCGTTGCTGAAACAGCTGACTCCGTTGCTGAAACAGCTGACTCCGTTGCTGAAACAACTGACCCAGTTGCTGAAACAGCCGTCAAACACACAAATTCCGTTGGCCGTAATTTGCGATTCTGGAAGAGCTTTTTGAAGAATAGTGGCAGCAGTACGAAGACATGATTATCTGGATTATCCTGAAGATAGCATTCTTGTTATCTCTGTTGTAACAATATCTTTTTATGAAGAACCGAATAATCCTGTTTTGGGGAAAAACAGATTTGAGATTTGCTCTCATGTAAACTGTAAATGATGTCTCCTCTTTAAAAAGAGGAGACATCATCATTAGAAGGGGTCGGTCATTGTGAAAGCTACAGGAGCATACTGTGTGAAGATTGGAGCTAGTCTCCATTTGTAATGTACCAGTAATTTTGATAGATGAATAAATCTTTCTTTTGATCGTTTCAGTTTAATTCTTTCTCCCGGGGAATCTTGTGAGAAGGAAAGGGCCCGCCTTCCTCACAAGATTCGCCCATTGGTTCTGGTAGATTGTTTAATTCTTTATATGTTTGCACTTCATTTTTCTGTTGTTAGACACTGGCTACACA
Organism: Pinus taeda; assembly: GCA_000404065.3. Classification (NCBI taxonomy): domain Eukaryota; kingdom Viridiplantae; phylum Streptophyta; class Pinopsida; order Pinales; family Pinaceae; genus Pinus; species Pinus taeda. The sequence continues at coordinate 15,335 of APFE031675952.1, read as the reverse complement.
GCTTGAGTAATACTCTGTTTCCTGAGCACTGCATATATTGAATGCTTTCACTCTTAGCAGTTGAGATATCTATTTCTGTTTGATTGCATGAATGAATGATGTTGGGAGATAGGTGCTGAAGATTCCTGCATACAGGAATAGGGTTCTGTTCCCATTAATTGCTTTCCTTTATCTGCAGTGTGAGTAGAAACAAGAGAACAAGTGCTGAAGGTTCCTGCTCACAGGAATAGGGTCTTGATCTCTTAAGTTTACAGTGTGATTAGGTGTCAGGCATCAGGTGTTGAAGTTCCTCACTAAGGAATAGGGTCCTGTTCCTGCTGTGGTTGATTGATTTCTTTCCTTGCAGATTGATTTTCCTTTATTTGAATTGTAACTGCAATAGAGGGATTATCTCCGTATAACTTAATTGACTTCAGCTTTGATTAAATAGAGTGTGAACCAGTAGATTGGTGAGATTAATAACTGTTTGTTCTTTCTTTTACTACAACATTGCTTCTGCTTTTGAAATCGAGCATATCCAGTGCGAGACTACCTTTGAAATAAAAAGACTTCCTCGGGTTGACAATTTATGTGGCGCTTGAATTGTGGAAACAATTAAAACGGCCAACAGGACCTAATTTGGAAACTTTATGTTAATGTCATTAATGCCAAATGGAAGAGGGTTTCAAAGAGAAAGGTATGAAAATGCCCAAATTCCAAAATTGAGCCCAATTTGGAAATTTGTAAAAACTTTGGCTATGACGGAATGAAGGTTCCTCAATTCAAAGATTAGGCTTGATGTAGAAATCAATGTATAGAGAAGTAAAAATGTTTGAAAGGAGGAAAAAGAGAAAAAAAATAAAATTTGAAAAATGTATCTTGAAATCAAAAGAAGAAAATAAGAAACATAATTCTAAATTTAAAATATAACTCAAATATAATTGCTAGTAACAAGGGGCCTAATTTGGGAATTTAGCTTGATTTGGAAATATAAAAGGACCAAAATGAAGAAGGGGGATTGATTTTCAAATTGGGCCTAATTTTGAAATAAGGTGGTGAATAAGGGAAGGAAAGATCTTATTTGGAAATTAGTTTTGGTTTCCAAATTGGATCAAGGAAAATTTCAATAAGTCTGATGTTTGAAAGAAAGTAATGAACATTTCCATAAGTGTAAAATATCGAAGAAACGAGTTTGATGAGAGGAGAGAAATTTAAGGAGTTTATGGACATGAAAGAAGGATAAAATTTGAGAATCAAGTTTTATAAGGAGATCAAATAATGCTATGATGGTAAAGGAAAATAAGGGCCCAATTCAATCATTATGCATCAAGTTCAAAAAAACATGAATAAAATAAGCCTGATTTCAATATAATGTTTGATATAAAAGAATTACAACAAAGGAAATTGAATTTAAAGGGATGAAACAAAATCTCATTTTATGAATAAATAACAAGGAAAGAAACAAATCAAAATTAATTAAGTAAAACATGAAAGTTAGTCGAACTTAACTATAAGGACAAATAATCAAGGTGAAAGGCGCGACAAACTAAGCTCAATATATGTTAAAAAATATCTTTTAGGAAATAAATTAAAAATTAGGGTCCCCAAATTTTTCCTAGTACTTGAGGGGTTTTTCAAGTTCAACATGACCTTACACTAGTTTTTTTCTTCAATCAACTTATGTAAATAAGTGCTTCATTTGCAAGCCAATCTCTTTCATTGCTTATATTAATCATGATGAATTTATCCATTAATGAAAATAGAATTGATTTTAATTAAATTTCATTTTGACTTCTATAAAACCGAATCATGAAAATATTAAATTCCTAGACTAGGAAACACCGTCATGACATGCACTCTCCAAGCTATTAAAATTAAAATTAAAATTAATAGTAATAATATATATATATTTATATATATTATATATATATATATATATATATAATATATATAATAATATATATATAATTCAATTAAACAATAATAAAAAAAAATGTGTATTAAAATGAAATTTATAAAGCCAAATTTCCCAGCAAATAACCATGAATATGACAATGTGATAGGGGTATTTGTCTTCCTAGAAACATGTTTGTATATGAAATATACCAAATAAACACCCATTTGTGGGGAACAACACAAAACCAAATTAAAATGAAAAGAAAATGGAAGAAAGTTTTAAAATAAATAAATAAAATGAGGAAGAAAAATAACATGTAATGGCAGAAGGGATATGCAGAGGGCACACAAGGCATGCAGGTCACGAGGCTAGGTGATTGGAAATAAATGAAGAGTTGCACTATAATTTTGTATGTGCATATATACAGACCTAGACATAGATATTTCGAGGATTCTAAGTGTCGGCAATTGCCTCCACGGGAGTCATAGACCTTTGAAGGATTTGAACCTTCACCCTATGGTAGCCATGACCACCTCAGATCTAAGGGTGTGGTTCAATTTGGGTTGTATTTGCACCTTGTTGGTGAGAAGTGTTGCTTTTATTGAAGCACTCCCTTTCTGGGATTCAAATGTGTTGGTTCAGAGAAAATGGAATTTTCGTGCCATTAAGTACATTATATATATGGGTTACAAGCGAATACTTTGGTTGCACATAATGGGGTTCATAAACAAATTAATGGGTTTGAACACTGTGATGTGTGTTTAACAAGAAGAATACTAGAGAAAAAGGACAAGGTGTGTCTTGATGCAACACTGATTGTTTTATTCTTCACAAAAAATTATGAGGAGAACTAGTCAGGGATTTTTCGTGTGCAACTTTTATTATTTCTTTTAATAGATTCAAGCCAAAGACTCACTCATTAAAGACAAAATATTGGAAAGGCAAGCCTTGCTATTTATATAATTATTCATTTTTAAGTTCAAAGTCTATGTTTTCAAGGATGTTTTTGGGGGTTTTGGGGTTTGTCAGAGGAGGGATTTTGGATTGCATTTTGTAATTATTTTGATGGGGTTCTTGTGTGATGAACCCTCCATGAGGGCTGCAGATTATGCAGAGAGATTTGTGGAGAATGGGACATCCTTCAATAGACAATCTTTGTTTATGGTGTCTTGGTTGTTGATAGCACCCGCTGCCATTGGCCAAGTCGTTGAGGGTAAGAAGAAAAACAAAGTGGATTATAGGAATAAATTGAGAGGAAAATAGAACAATGGTTTTGAAGTATCTCCATTTCTTTCAAACAATGCCAAAATGGAAATACGCTATCAACATCGTCAACATTAGTAGTGTCATCCTTTTTGTTCTCAACATTTGTAGCCACAAAGGAAATTCTTCCCAACACCAATTCAAATCCCATGCTTGGAAACCCCCTAGGCACATCAAAGGCGAGCAGGTTACTGCAAGATGCCAGCCTGACTTACTGTTGTTGGTGGTTAGATCAAAGGCTAGTTAGTAGGCTTGTTGTATCTCTTTCTATGTAATCACTATAAGTAGAATGATTTACTCTTTACACAGTGGGATAAAATATTGAAGGAAAACATGCATGTTATAGTACAAACCTACAAAAATAGAGTTTGATTTGAGATTTAGTGTTTTTATGTCATGAATTCAATTAAGCATAGTATGTAAACATAAATTACTCCAATGTGGTTCTATCCCTCGCCCATCCACAAGGGGCAATCGAAAAAATTTGGATATAGATAGATTCATCAGGCCATTATAAGGCCCTATAAATAAAAAAGGGTTGGTGGGCGAGGCGACCTTTAGCTCTAATGGCCAAGAATGGTTGTGGTGAGAGGAGAGGTAGATTTAAGAGGTAGCGGAAGGGAAGTGGAAGAAAATATGAGCAGAGATTTCTTTGTCCTAGCATACTATATGGTATGGCCAATTATATAAAACATATATTTTTTGACTGGTTGAATTATTTTATCTTTTACTCCATCTACATGGATAAAAGAATTGCAAGAGTGAAGTAACCTTTGAAAATTACCATAATTTCAGTGAAGACACCTGATAAAAAGTGTGGGTAAAATTTTATCAAAATTGATCATATTTATATTCACTTGTACCTACTGCTTTACATTTTTTGTAGAACATGGTAAAATTGAGTCAAATTTATTTTTACTTGTCAAGTATTCCCATTAAATAATTTAAATTTATGTATTTTTATGCATTCTGCATGGAACAGAAATGTTTTGAATGTTTGATGATTACTCAAAAACCTAAATTAGCATATATTTCTTTTCTTTTCTCAATGTTATCAATGTTTTTACTAATATCATTTGTTGGCTCGAGGCAACCTTACAAGAATAGTGATGATAAATTAAAGAAATTAAATTATCAGATGTTGACTAGAACTGTAAATAAGAAAGGACATTTGCAACCTTTGATCCATGCTCCACTTAATTCAAACTTTCTTATAACTTGTAAGAGGAATGACCAATTAAAGTTTTTATAATTTCAAGCCAAATTAATTTTATGGTTAATGAAGTACTGTTGGTGGCCTTTTAAGGTTTTTTTATTGTAAAATGACATGTCTAATACGTTCATTTTTAACATTTTGTTGTCTTTGACTACCCTGTATAACTTTATAGCCTTCATTGGATAATGCAATGGACATAAAATTACTTCTCGCAAAGAAACAAATTGGAAATGGAAGGAAATCAATTGAGAGAAACAAGACTGGTTGGGCCAACTATGGTCAAGAAATATGGGGTACACATGCATAGGAAATAGCAAGGAATTGAAGAAATATTAGTAAATAAGAAAGAAAATCACATGAAATGTTATAAAGAAGATTTTTTTTTTTTTTCATTTATACAAGGAAATATACAACTTGATGATAGATCATTCATGGCCAAACTTCGCATCAAATATTGAATGTTAATTGAATAATAAAATTGGAAACTATATCAAGGTGTTACCTTATAAGGATAAAAAAAAATCTTAATTTGATGATGATGTTAAGAAGTAGTTAGCAAGTAATGCCTAGTTTATTTTTACTAGGTAGTCTAAATCATGAGTGGATGGACAAAACTCCTCCCAATCAAATTTAAATTCCAAGAACAAAAAAGGGTCCCCCAACTTTAATCAATCTTTTCTCAACACTCTGACTTCATTGAGTAGTTTGTTGAGTTGAACTTTCTAACATCGATACTATTTAATAAAAAGAGATGGAGATAGTTATATTAATGAAACATTATAAATTATAAAATGGGAGAGTCTAATACATCCCTTGTTGCTAATACAAACATCATGTGTGGCCATGAAATGTTTGAAAGAATTGTTATCTAGAAAGGAGACAATTTTTCATTGACAAGGACAGTTTTTTCATGGTGGTCCTCAGCGAGCTTATGATCCTATGATTAACATATCTTAACTCATGTATAGGAACCCGTGACATGCCAGAAAAGCATGGATGTCATAACCCTACATTAAGTCTTTTGATTTGACACTAATCTCCATTGAACTTAATTACATCCATTCCTTCTTAGAGTGAACAATTCTTTTAGCTGAGTTGGTACATCTGCACAAACGAAATTAGGCAATGGTTTTCTTTGTAAAATGTCCATGGTTGTTTGTGAGTGTGTGTTCTTATTATTTACTCCACCAATTCACCACCAAATTATACCCCACAATGTTCAATCTTCAGGGGAAATCTTTAGGGAAATCTTGGTACATGTATAAATGCCAACGGTTCCAAGTTGATCACAACGATATTCAAGCTAAGGTCTCATAGTTTATAAGTTAAGTTAGCAAGAGGAAAATTTTGAACTCAAAGACATTGTTCTTTCCTTACCCTTCCCGGGAATTAACTATGAGTCATCTTGCTGGTCATCATTCAGAACCTGGATATAGTAGTAGGAAAGCACTAGAAGACAACCAGATCGGCAATATTGAGGGAAATTTTGGTACATGTATAAATGCCAAGGCTTCCCAGCTGATCACAGTGATATTAAAGCTAAGGTTTCATAGTTGATAAGTTAAGTTAGCAGGAGGAAAATTTTGAACTCAAAGACATTGTTCTACCCTTGTCCTTCCCAAGCAACGGCTATGAAGTACTTCTTAATTGTCATCCTACTGGTCATTATTTAGAACCTAGATATAGCAGTAGGGAAGCACTGGCAGACAACCAGGAATTACAAGTTCAATGTAACCATATAGAGTGAAAATCATTTATACTGTGTTGGTGTTCACTGGGTGTTCATGTGTTTGATTATATTAACCTAACTATACATGCATTGGGTTGTAGGTGAGGCTATGTAATGTGACATGTATTTAGGTGAGAAAATTTTCACTAAGTGTTATCTATATACTCCAATGGAAATTGATCTTGGTCTCTACTAACAACAAAGGAGAGCTTTGGAGAACTCGACATTGTGAAACTAGGTCTCTTCTTTTGTGTGAGGAGTCAGGACTAGCTAGCTTTTATAGATGCTTAACAATTTCTCACTTTTGGCATGGATTATACATAAGGAAAGAACATGGAATGATAATTTTGTATTGGAAGAAACATATAAAGAGCCCTGTGTAGTTGCATGTTTTATTCTCTTTGAAAATCATTGTTGCAGACTTCTCACAGAAATATGTTTGTGGCCATGAGAGTCTTGGGGGATAGGGCAATGATTATGGCAGTTGGGTCTGCAAAACCACACAGGTGACAAACGATATCATATCAAAAACTAGTTATACATTGAGACCACTAGTAGTCTCTCTCTCGATCAATGAACTCAAATCTGAAATTATAGTAATACATGGCAATGGTATTTAATTAGAAAGGAGAGAGTTTTTCATGGACAAGGACATTTTTTTTCATGGTGCTCCTCAACGAGCTTATGATATTGTGATTAACATATCTTAACTCATATATAGGACCTTGTGCCATGGCAAAAAACATGGATGTCCTAGCCCTACATTAATTCTTTCGATTTCACACTAATCTCCATTGAACTTAATTACATTCATTCATTCCTATAGTGAACAATTCTTTTAGCTGAATTGGTACACCTACACAGAAGCAATTAGGAAATGATTTTCTTTTTTCAATGTCCAAGGTTCTTTGTGAGTGTGTGTTCTTATTTTTTATTCCACCAATTCACCACCAAATTATACCCCACAACCTTCAATCTTCAGGGGAAATCTTCAGCGAAATCTTGGTACATGTATAAATGCCAAGGCTTCCTAGCTGATCACAGCGATATTAAAGCTAAGGTTTCATAGTTTATAAGTTAAGTTAGTAGGAGGAAAATGTTGAACTCAAAGACATTGTTCTGCCCTTGCACTTCCTGGGCAGTGGCTATGAAGTACTTCTTAATTGTCATCCTGCTGATCATTATTTAGACACTGGATATAACAGGGGGAAAGCACTAGCAGACAACTAGGAATTACAAATTCATTGTAACCATATAGAGTGAAAATAATTTATACTATGTTAGTGTTTACTAGGATGTTCAAGTGTTTTATTTTATTAACCTAACTATACATGCATTGGGTTGCAGATGGGGCTATGTAATGTGACACGTCTTTAGGTAAGAACATTTTCACTTAGTATTACATGTATACTCTAATGGAAATTCATCTTGGTCTCTACTAACAATAGAGGAGAACTTTGGAGAATTGGACATTGTGAAACCAAGTCTCTTCTTTTGTGTGAGGAGTCAGGACTAGCTAGTTTTTATAAATGCTTAATCATTTCTCACTTTTTGCATGGATTATACACAGGGATAGAACAAGGAATGATAATTTTGTATCAGGAGAAACATATAAAGAGTCCTATGCAGTTGCATGTTTTATTCTCTCTGAAAATCATTATTGCAGACTTCTCACAGAAATATTTTTGCTGCTATGAGAGTCTTGGGGGGTAGGGCGATGATTTTGGTAGCTGAGTCTGCAAAACCACACATGTTATAAATTGTATCATATCAAAATCAAGTTATACATTGAGACCACTAGTAGTCTCTCTCTCGATCAATGAACTCAAATATGAAATTACAGTAATACATCGTGATGACAGTTAATTAGAAAGGAGAGAGTTTCTCATGGACAAGGACATTTTTTTCATGGTGGCCCTAAGTGAGCTTATGATCCTACAATTAATGTATGTTAACTCATATATAGGACCTCGTGCCATGGCAGAAAAGCATGGATGTTGTAGGGTAGCAGAGGTCCCGTGTAATAGTTTTGGGTCTAATATCCTAGAAATTAGGGTAAAAATATTCTAAACCTTCGAAATATGCAGAGCGCAAAATGTAAATGATTGAGTCAAAGGGTTGTCCACCGAAAAAAATAATATAAAATAATAGGAAGTAAGTTAGTCTACAGACCATAGATAGGTATAAATAGAGCGTGAATATATGAGGGAAAGGAAGTTTTTTTGGGTATGATCTTGGATCTAAATTGTAATGGGTTGTTGAGGAAGGCAGTGAGAAGCATCTGTAAGTCTGAGTCGAGTGTTTGGGATAGCAAAGGCTCTGTAGCTGTGTGTGTAGAGGCTTCGAAGAGTCTGCAGTTGTGTGCACAGACCCCTGAGCTGAGTGTGTAGAGAGGATCTAGATGTACTATTGTTAAGTGGAAATAAATATAAGTTCATTTTGAAATTTAATTATGATCTCCAAATTATCACGAATCTGGTAATTTGTAAGGTTAATAAAGCTACTTTGGTCTATGCGCATTGATTATTGAATACTTGTGAATTGGGTTTTGATATTAATACACAAACTAAATAAAAGTAATAAATGTTTTCTTAAAGACCAATTTAAAGTAGATTTGAGTTGCAATACTTCATCGTCTAGATTAGATTTGTAGACTGCACGAGGTATTCAGGATCCCCACGAATACAGTGCAGCATCTAATGGAGCATGAAACCTTCAGACCACATCCACACATCCCAAGGGTGCAGAAACCTAGTTCCAACACCCTCCCTTGCTACCTCGGGTGAGACCTCAATCCATGCTTCGCGGGCTGTTTCCGAAAGGGCTGGTAGCTGTGGGATTCCTTAGCTAAATAATTCTTCCGAACATGGGTTAGGCCCATATAAGCCAACAAATGGTTCCGTTGTCAGGACTAGGATCTGCCTAAGAGGTGTCTGGAGTGAAATTTATAGAGAAGAATGTTGAAGGATTGAAGGGATCAGGAATAGTAGTAGATCAAGGGTAACTATGGTGAGCACGATTCAGTTGCCCATATTCAAAGGAGCAGGAGGCAAAGACCCGGAACAATTATGGTTTGTGCTAACATCAGTATGGAACATGCAACAAATCGCAGATGATAATATTAGAAAAGCGACCTTAGCCAGCACACTGCACGACCGAGCACTGACATGGTACATAAAATATCCAATCAAGCACCCAACGGTGGGGACCGCGGAAATTTAGACCAAATTGAAGGAGTTTAGCTAGCCAAGGTCAGGAACACAATCGATTATAGGGTTCAAAAAAATCACGATGATGCCTAGAGAAACCCCATGGGATTTGGACCAAAGACTAAAAGGTACTATTTGCGAGGCTAACATGACCTTGACAGACATGTAGCACTGCGCTTGGTTTATGGCATCCTTAACACAACATCTAAGGGCAGCTCTATCACAATAGAAGATCTCAACCTAGGCCGAAGCACTATAGACAGCAATGAGGTTACATGAAACTCCATTGCAAGACCGGGGTTAGGAGTTTAGCAAATCCAAGCGCAGATCCAAGATTTGTGTGTTGAAATGAAGAATATAAAACAAGAACAGATACCGCGAGCCAAAGTTGGAGAGGAAGTATGGTGTATAAAGTGCAGAAGCCATGGACATGATAAAGATCACTGCCCAGTCGTAAAAAATTTGGTGGAAACGGGGGGACCAATGCTATTGTGACCAGAGGGACAAACAAGACCGAGCACTGCAACCTCGCTCTGGTGTGGAATTTGTCAGGTGGGAGGAAAGCACAACACTAATAACTATCACCTATAACCAAAATACAACGAGACCCCCCAGCAGCTATTTGGAAACTTTTGCAGGTCAGTGGGCCATGAGGAAAGAGACTATCGTAGCTACCAATTGTTAATGGACCAGTCCCCTGCCTACATAATGTAGACTGAGGTACGGGGCCAGGATCTAGCTGTGGCGATCGTGTGTAGTAGGTTCCAGGGCCATGGACAAGGATGGGGTGAATTGGGGCCAGGAAGGGGTCGCAGGCAGCTAATCTGCCACAGCTGCGGAGGACCCAGACATTATGCACAAGATTGTACCAACGCAACAAGAATTTCGTGTAGTTATTGTGACTAGTTCGATCATGAGTTGATAAATTGTCCTAAATTGATAGCACAAATTCATGAAAGAAGAGTAGCGCAACCAACAACGACCCAGAATGTGCAGATGATGAGGTCCGAACCCCGCGATGAAGATCCCAAGGTCATCATGGTGCTGAGGAGTGGCATGGCCATAGGAGTGGATGGACGGAACTCAAAGGGCGATAAGGAGACATATCAGGAAGCTCGAAAGAGCTTCACATAGGTCTCTACCCTAGGTAATAGGGGTCAACCTAGGTCAGACAAGGATCCCTCGATGATTACTACCTTTTTAGAGACATGTATAAAATTGTTTTGCAACAACAGGGTAGTTAAAGGCTTACAAGAGGTGATAAATAGATGCGTAGGATGGAGTGAATTGCACATCATTTGAAAGTTGGGAAGACATGCATCATGAACTAGAAGGGAAATGTAGTTAACAACGCAGATCGATGATTATCAGATGGAGCAAGTCATTTTGGATCTAGGCTCAGATGCCAACGTATTGCCAAAACAGACTTAGGAATGCATGGGTAAGCCTACAATAAAATGGTCCCCTATCCAACTACGGATGGCAAATCAACAGAAGGTGTTGCCCATGGGAAGGTTGCAAGGAGTTACAGTAGACCTTGATGGCGCAAGTACCCGCACAGACTTTGAAGTTATTGAGCTCATGGATGACAATACTCCCTATCCTTTGTTGTTTGGAATAGATTGGGCCACGGATATGAACGGAGTTATTAATCTAGAAAAATGAACAATGATATTCAAAACACTCCACATTGTCATTCTGCTAGATCCGACCGAAGGACCATGCTGCATTGAACCAGTGCACGATGAAGAACACATTGACAATGTAAATTGTAGTTACAGAATGTCTGCCCAAGAGCGAGGATGGGTCAAGACGTTGGGGGATAGAATAATATCATGGGGTGATGAAGAATTCTGCACTTCTGATTCAGATGAGGAAGATGAGCGGTGGTGTAATAGGTTGAATGGAGTAACCACGCTACGCTGCACGATGGTGACGAAATCCTTGTACTACGTAAGGGCCCAAGAGTGTGAATCGCCAAAGTATGATGGGTTGATGATGGTAGATGAATTCCTGACCAAGTTTGAAATCACAGTACCAGAGCACCAATGGTTTGATGTGATGAGATGGGTGTTGTGCGAGATGCCTGCACAATGGTGGGGCACACATGAAGGGATGTTCGGAAATTGGCACACCTGAAGGCACATGATGATGATCAGATTTAGGAAACCAGAACTCTGTGTAGTAGAAAAATACGCTGGACGTGATGATTCGTGCATGCACCTTACCAAGTGGATCAAAGCCTATGGAAAGGAACCTCAGCCAGAATGGGTGCACTTTTTTCATCACACGTTGGACGTCATTCCTAGAAATTGGTACACAGAAGCAGAGCTTTGGCACGACATAGGTGAGTGGGATATCTTGTGCGCAGGGTTTTTTTCAACATTCCTGTTTGAAGATCAGTGGATGGATCCCATGGACGAAGCGTTACAGCTAGTAAAGGCCAACATATTCAAGACACTGTTAGAGCCAGAGGAAACTGTGTAGCCCGATTGTCGCTGTAGCTAAAACAAGCCCTTGAATGCTATAATATCCAGGTAGAAGATGATGAGGATGATCCGCAAAATGTCAATATTCCAGAATTATAGGGGAGTTGGGAGGTGCACGGCCCTGAAATTGAAGACCCAAATATCATGGTGCCATTAAAAACAAAACAAGTGAATATTGGAACTGAAGAAGAGCCAAAGTATGCAATGCTTGAGGACTATTGGGATGACGCCATGGTGGAGAAGGTCGTCAGGTTGCTACGGGAATATCGAGGTTTGTTCCCAACCAAGATTACGAAGCTAAAAGGGATTATAGGAGACTTAGGAATGGTGAAGATAACATTGAAGCCATACACAGAACCAGTGAAGCAGCGGCCCTACTGATTGAATCCAAAATATAAAGAAAAAGGTCTGCGAAAAACTGGACAAGATGTTGTCAATAGGAATCATTGAACCAATCGAGGATTTCGACCATGTGAGTCTAATGTTTGTGCAAGGGAAGAAATAGAAGGGTGAGATTCACATTTGCATGGATCTCAGGAAGCTCAATGATTCCTATGTCAATGATCCCTTTCCAACACCATTTACAGATGAAGTTCTAGAAAATGTGGGGGGACAAGAAGCATACCCCTTCACATATGGGTTCTTAGGATATCACCATAGATACTTGCAACAGATTACGGTTGATGATAGATACTTGCAACCGACATCAGATTGTGTTAAACTTGAAGAAGTGTACTTTCCTTGTCTCGATCGGGAGCCTATTGGGCCATGTGGTCTGTAACCAAGTTCTGATGGTGGACTCGACAAAGATCACCATCATACTCAGTCTGCAAGTGTCATGAAGTGTCAAGCAATTATGCGCCAGACTAGGACACATGAGCTACTATCAACAGTTCATCAAAAGCTATGCCCAAGTCACGGCTCCGATGGAATAGTTGTTGAAGAAAGACACTACTTATCACTGGAATGAGGAATGTAACAAAAATCTAGAGATTCTTAAGGAAAAGATGGCCTCAGTACCTATATTGGTCTTTCTAAAATGGGACATCAAATTTCATGTGCATGTCAATGCATCATGTATCTCATTGGGGGTGGTACTTACTTAACCAGGAGTGGAGGGAATTGACCACCCAATTGTGTTCTCAAGTCACCTGTTGTCAAAACCTAAGAAGAATTATTCCACTACTGAGTGTGAGGGATTAGCGATGGTATACACGCTTCAAAAATTCTTCCACTATCTTTTTTGATGTCACTTTAAAATGTATACCGATCACTCAGCGTTAAAATACCTAGTCAATAAGCCTGTGTTGGGGGGGCATACCTGTAGATGGTTGCTTTTGTTCCAAGAGTATGACTTTGAGGTCATCGTCAAACTGGGATGTCTAAATGTAGGTCTAGATCAACTATCCCGAATTGAGACCGATGAAGAACCCACAAATCTAGAGGACAAACTTTCGGATGCTCAGCTATATGCAGTGCGCATGATGGATAGTCATTTTGAAGATATAATCCATCTCTTAACTATATGAACCACCCCGTAGGGATACTCTATTTAATAGAAGAAGGAATCAGTGATATGCATTGCATACTTCATCATGATTGCAGGCCACCTCTACAAAATAGGCGACAATGAGATATTGCACCGATATGTCCCAGAGTTTGAACGAGGATAGATCTTGGCTGAAGCACATGGGGGTGTTACTGATGGACATTATGTGGGTTGTTCCATAGCTCAAAAGGTCCTTCGTGTAGGATTATGGTGGCCTACTCTACATCAGGATTGAAAATCACACTGCCAAGCCTGCGACGTATGTCAATGGATGGGGAAAACATTATGGAGAGATGAAACATTGCTCCAGCCACAGATGACACTACAACCCTTCGAGAAATGGGCAATCAACTTCATAGGACCTATTGAGTCATGAGGGAAAATGGGTGCGCACTATATCATCACCATGACAGAATATTTGACCCCATCGGCTGAGGGACACCTAGTTAAGGATTGCATAGCTGCAACAGCTGCGAAGTTTTTGTTCGGGAACATACTAACAACGTTTGGATGCTCCAAAATTATAACGAACGATCAGGAACAAATTTTCTAAATGAAATGATCAGTGTGCTCACTGAAGAATTCCAGATATACCACCAATAGAGTACACCATACCACCCGCAAGAGAATGGGACTATTGAAGCATTCAACAAAATCTTGGAGACTGCGTTGACCAAGGTCTGTAATGCATGACAAAATGACTGGGACTTGTGCATCCCTACTGTGCTATGGGCATATCACACCACATGCAAGAATTTGATGGGCCAAACACATTTTCGGTTAGTTTATGGCCAGGAGGTTGTTATGCCTGACGAATATATTGTGCCTAGTCTGCAGATAGCGGCAATCACCGGTATGACGGACTATGGGGCATTAGCAGAAAGGTTCACGCAACTCGAAGAACTGGAAGAGGAATGGTTTTTGGCTGGATTCCATCAGCAAGTACAAAAATAGTGCAAAAAAACATGGCATGATCATCATATCAAGGTGCACACGTTCAAGGAGAATGATCTAGTACTGCTATACGACAGTAAATTCAAGAAATTCCCTCGCAAACTCCGAATGCATTGGTTGGGACCCTATGTTGTCAAATAAGTTACCAATGGGGGCGCAATTTAGCTTGCCAAACTCAATGAGGACCCCTTCCCAGGCCGAGTGAATGGCAGTCGCCTGAAGCTCTATACGGGCGGGGTGGTTGCCTGACTAACCATTCAAGGGACAATCTCACCACTCCGTCCAGTTGAAAGAGAGCACAGATAGTAAAGCAGTCTGAGAGAAAGAGGCATGAGTGTCAGGATAAACGTTGATCTGGTTCATCATCAAGATCACAGTTGCGTGGTCAGAAGTACATTGTTGCATTTCTCTGAGCAAAAGTGACCTTTCGTGTCACTATTCACGACAATATGTCTGCATTCTAGCAAAAAGGAGAGGGTGGCGAGTAGTTAAGAAGAGGATTATGAGCCAGACATGGCACGAGCTGCCACAAAACTTCCATAGAATAGGCAAGAATCACGTAATGTGAAATTGGAATCACTTATAAATCACTGAGGGGCATCCACCAGGTGAACTACACTTCTACAAAGCATATGTTAAGGATTGATATGGAACTGGTTAGTACCTTTGCACAAGGAATAAGCCTGAGGGTGTTGATATGGTTGATAGAGCAGCAAGACTATCTAAGGATCATGGTGTTGATAGCCATGGGCATTCTGTAGCCTGCTACCTCAATAGTAAGGGATGTACCAGAAAAGGGAAGACACGAAGTAGAATTGGTTCGGATGTCATTGCCCCAGCCACAGGCAGGTTGGCGAACCACAACGATTCAGCATAAGAATGGAAAAACAGAGACCACAGAAGGAACTGAAGTTGCTAAGGCATCTCTGAAAGACCTTGACGAGTGGCATCTCACAGACAGCAGTAACAGTCTTGCAAAATTGGAACACAAGCTGCAGCACATAGAGCAAAGAGTGGATATGAAGGTTGGAAGTGGCTACGGTGGTACAA